>JAGKQH010000023.1:0-65090 GCA_018691285.1 Cucurbita argyrosperma subsp. sororia
GCTTTACATATGACCAAATAATTTAATAAATATATATATATATTTTCGATTGGGGTTCGATTGAATTTTTTTAAATAGAAAAATTCGGTTCGGGCTTGACATTTTTTTTGGTCTAGGCAACCCAACTCAACTCTACCTACTCGTAAAATTATTAAAAATATTTAATGTTGGTAACTGATGTTAATGATAAGTTTGTGACTTATAAATATTTAATTTGAATTTTATGAGATTTTAGTTATTAATGTAATATGTACAGTGAATAAATGAATGTTTTTATTTTTTTTTTTAAATAGAATATTAAATTGGGTTGTGAATTTTATTCGAATTACTCGGGTCACCAACCTAACCCATCGAAAATTGGTGGTGTTGGTATAAAAGTTTTTTTTTCTAATTAAATTCTAAAATATATTTTAAAAATATCTTTAAAAAAAAAAATGATTATAAAAAGAAAAGAAAATATCTTTAGAGAATCTAAGTGAAATAAAAAATGGTAAAGACATTCCTTCGCAAAATTAAAAAAAGTAAATAAAAATAAAAAAGCAAGCAGCTCAAAACAAGGATACGACGTCGTCGGGGGTCAAGATTTGGAGACGGCGTCGTTTAATAACTTTCGATTTCCATATAGGGCAAGTCCTTGGTCACCTTTTTTCCTTTGCATCGCTGTTCGTCCGTACGACGACCACTCTCATTTTCAGTCTCTGGTTATCTTCTTCTCTCTCATCCGCCAATTGATCTTCTTCCTCCTCCTCCTCTGAAACCCTCCGATTTCCTCTCATTTCTTCTTCAATTCAAGCGTTTTCATCTCCTGGAGATGGAATTTTCCTTTTTCCTGCATTTCCCACACCTAATTTTCCGATTCGGTGTTTGTTTTTGCGTTGTTTCTTACTTGTCTTCTCTTTGTTGACGCTGAAATGGACGGGAATGCTAATGCGGAGAAGCTGGATTAACCTCTGGAAGTGGCAGCTCTCATCCTACGGTGCCCGCCTCCTATCACTAATGCCAACGCGCCTCCGCCGTTTCTGAGTAAGACCTATGATATGGTGGATGACTCGGCTACCGATGCGGTTGTGTCCTGGAGCTCCACGAATAATAGTTTTGTGGTGTGGAATCCGCCTGAGTTCGCTAGGGATCTTTTGCCCAAATATTTCAAGCATAATAACTTCTCCAGCTTCGTTAGGCAGCTCAATACCTATGTATGGTGTTTGCTTTGTTTTATTTCTTATTATGAGGTTTTGTGTTGAATTGAGAATTGTTTGATTTGGTTTGGTTTTCATCGCTTTAGTTTGTGTTTTGAATCTCTGCAATTATTTTGTATCTGTTGGAGTGCGGGTTGCTTTGTTGGGAAGTAATTAGATTGAGATTGGAATCCATTGTTTTTAGTGGGTAAAATTGGATGCTATTTGTGGATTGAATTCGTGGGATGGAATTGCTTGTCTAAGTTTCATGTTTTAGAATCAATTTGTTTTCTATAGGTGCAGTCTTTCCTTTTTCATTTTGAACGTGTGGACATTTTTCTAGAAATAATTTGATATTTAGGGTGCGTGTTTTCTGGGTTCGAGACTCTCAGCTTAGGAGGTCGTAAATTTCCCTTAGTATAGAACATAGGAAATAAAGTTATATTTGATATATATATGTATATTTATGGACTGCATCAAAGAGTAGGAAAACAATCTCAAACAGCCATCATTCATGGCAAAACAAGGTCAAAGCAAAAGAACTCAAAGTACTATGAACTGGTGGAAGTTTGCTTATATTGTAAAGGGAGGCCTGATGGAGTATTGTTTAATTTTGTGCCTTCCACTGCCCCAATTTATTGTTTTCTCTATTCGAGTTGCTCGTTAAGTTAGCTAAGATGCCGGGAGGACCTCTTTTGGGATGGCGAGGAACTTACCGCTCATTGCTAAACATAGCCTTGTAATTAAAATTGAGCCTTCTTGCATAGGATGATGGAGCTAAATGGGGTTGATTCAAGGGGTGGAAGTGAAAAATAAGTAACCTATAGTTTTCTAAGGTTATTGGGTTTTTATTCCAAATTGCAGTCAACAAATGGATTTGTTAAGTATGGTTGCATCAGTGAATGAAGGCAATCGTTCTCCTCTCCTTTCCTCAGGGCTTTACCTTGTCGACATTAATTTAAGAGTCTTCCCCCATAAAAGATTTCAAGGTTCAAGGATATGTTATTCAGAAGACATTATTTTGACTTTTGGGAAGAATGGTCTATCCTCTCTAATGTTCGTTCATCTGTCTCTTTAACCTGTTGCCCTATTTTGATTAGGCTTTGTTGACTATCTGGAAATCTAATGTTCCCAACAGACTTGACTTCTTTTTATGGACATGATTTGGCCATATTTGTTGACTATCTGGAAATCTAATGTTCCCAAGAGCTAGTTTAGGATCATCTTTGTTTTAGAAGAAACTTCACTTGCGAAGAGCTAGCTAGGCCCCAAAGGGGTGGATTGGGGGGTCTCACATCGATTGGAGAAGGGAACGAGTGTCAGCGAGGACGTTGGGCTCCAAAGGGGGTGGATTGTGAGATCCCACATCGGTTGGGGAGGAGAACGAAACATTCTTTATAAGGGTGCGGAAACCTCTCCCTAGCAGACGCGTTTTAAAAACCTTGAGGGAGAGCTCGAAAGGGAAAGCCGAAAGAGGACAATATCTGCTAGCGGTGGGTTTGAGCTGTTACAGTGAGTAAGCGAGAGATCAGTATTGTGTGAATCTATGTTCAGTGGTCTGTTTTTCTTTTACGTTCATTTTGCTTACTCATACCTTTCTAGTTGTTTGATTCCTCCACTGTATTTGGCTGGTTGTTTATATTGTTTAACCAGGGCTTCAGGAAAGTTGATCCCGACCGTTGGGAGTTTGCTAATGAAGGCTTCTTAAGAGGTCAGAAACACCTGCTTAAGAGTATAACTCGACGAAGGCCTGTCCATGGTCACAGTCAGCAACAACCACAGCAGTCTCATGGACAAAGTTCCTCAGTGGGAGCTTGTGTGGAAGTTGGTAAATTCGGTTTGGAGGAAGAGGTTGAGAGGCTTAAAGAGACAAAAATGTTCTCATGCAGGAACTTGTGAGATTGAGGCAGCAGCAACAAAACTACTGACAACCAGCTGCAAACTATGGTACAGCGTCTACAGGGGATGGAGCAGCGACAGCAGCAGATGATGTCATTCCTTGCAAAGGCCGTGCAAAGCCCTGGCTTTTTGGCTCAGTTTGTGCAGCAGCAAAACGAAAGTACTCGACGCATAAGTGAAGCTAATAAAAAGCGAAGGCTCAAGCAGGATGGAATTGCCGAGTCAGAGCATACTACTGTTCCTGATGGGCAAATCGTGAAGTATCAACCTCTCATGAACGAGGCAGCGAAGCTATGCTGAGACAGATAATGAAAATAGATACTTCACATTTGGAACCTTTGAACCACAATACTGACAGTTTTCTAATCAGTGATGGTTTGCCATCGTCGTGTGCAGCAATGGACAACGGGAACTCTTCTACTTCTGTATCAGGTGTGACTCTTCAAGAGGTACCTCCGACCTCAGGGGCGTCTTCTTTTAACTCAGCCGCTTCGGGTATTGCTTCTCATGGCCCCTCAACTGCCATTTCAGAAATTCACTCGTCGCCCCAAGCCACAACTTCTGACAAGGTTTCAACTACTCCTTTTTCTGTTAATGCTGTGCGCGGTCCAGGGGCTCGGGAAGCTTCTTCCTTGCCAGTTTCAGAGACAGATGTAATCATGTCTGAGCTTTCCCAAATATCTGAAATGGTGTCTGAGAACGTTATTGATGCTCCTGAAGCAGATTATAGGGCAGCTGAGACTGGGAATGGTGCATTCTCAGGTCTGAGTTTGTTGGAAGCAGCCAATATTCCCATTGAAATTGATAGCATATCCCCCGATCCTGATATCGATGCCTTACTAGACAATTCCAACTTCTGGAATGATCTTCTTGTGCATAGCCCATGCCAGGAGGAAGAGGTTGACTTTTTGACTGGAGGACTACCGAAGACAAACGAAATGCAGCCATTAGAAAACATGTGGGACAAATCTAAACATGTGGATAAACTTACAGAACAGATGGACCTTCTCACTTCAGAAATTAAAAGGGTTTGAGCTTGATCGTCAAATGTAAAGTAGGTTCTAGAGTCGATTAAGGTAAACCGATGATAATCTTATCTACTTGCTATACATAATGATGAGATTGTGCTTCTGATCCATATTTTAGCGTTGGCTCTGCTCCTTTTTCACAGGTTTCGCTTCGGTAGCTGTGGACGGATACCCTTAGAATCATGGAGGTCTGTTAATACTACACACGGTAATGTTCGTAGCTACATCTTTTTCGTTGTCTAATGAGCTTTAAGTTTAGCTTCTTGAATTACAAGCCATGGAAATAGAAAGGTAAGGAGATTACAGGGTTGGTTTATTTTGGATGCTAATTGTACTTACGTATGGATGGAGAATTCAGTTGTTCTCAGTATTATAGGAAGAGCTGACTCTGCTATTAAATAATATTCGCAGTACATTTTAGCTTTCCATGTAATCTAGAAGGGTGCGTATAAACAGGTTCGTTCGGCTCGACTTAGGAATGACCATATAGATTGGACTGATATAAGATACTAAACAAAAGAGAATCATTACAGAATGGCATGGCTGATTGAATTGATTTGAAGTTGCTACGGTCAAAATATTTCGAGATTGAACAATTTTTGTTTGGTTTGGTTTGGTTTGGTTTAGTGTAGGCCGGTCTTTTTTGTATTTGGCCATTTGAATCCATATTTTTTTTTTACAAAGAATCATATTTTTAAACAAAGTTGGTAATGACAAGATTGTATTTATATGTTCCAAGCTTTAGATTGACTTATTTTATTAGGATATTAATTCTTGGCTTGGATCTAGGGGGAGGTTCGTTATTTTTGAAGTTTAGAATATTATTTTTAAAGCTTTTCAAGTTACGATTTAATCAAGTGTTTTTGAAGTTCAAAATATTATCGATTTAACCACTATCGATGGTGTGCAACAATGTAGTATTGGTGATATGCAAGTTACTATGACCATAGATGCTCATAAAATTTGAAGATCGATTGAATCAGTGGCCAGTGGTTAGCGTGTACTTGAATGACGGCATTCCAAGAAAGAAATTTATGTAGTGAAGGCATTCCAAGAAAGAAATTTGAGTTGCATAGACGAAAATGGTATATTATAATTCTTAGGTTATGAACTTACTCCGTAATTTTTGTACTTAATTTACGAGATAAAATTATTCAAATAATCTTTATCAACTTATCTTAAATTATGGGTTTTAGAAAACTTTGCCTTTGTTCAAACTTGTAAGTCATCTCTTCTTTGCTCGAACTTCACTTTGCCCTTAGTCTTGACGAGATTCTTCTAAAAGAAAATTTTGCTAATTTGATTTCTATGAGATCCCAACAAGTAACAAGGCCTTCGTTTTCAACACCAAATAATTCTATTTCATAACTGCAAAACTCGTTCATCGGACTCTACGTCCATTCGAGTACATTTTTCAACCAGCCCCAGATTCTTCAGATGAAATAAATTAACCATCATATAGAAAAGGCTCCTCTTTGCCCAACATAAAGACAGCACGCAAAATTTCTACGATTCAGTCGCTATGTCGAGTACAGAAATCCAGAAAACACGAACACGACTACAAACCCATTTATTTTAGTACAAAAGCCATAATATCTCAACCCTAGAATGTGAGAAAAAGAGCGCGCTGTCTCTCTTCCTTGCATTTCACCAACCAAGATACAGTTGGGGTAAATGGTTTGTGTGTCCAACAGTACAGAGGAGAAAAGAGAGAGAAGAAAAAATAATTTATCAATATAATTGAATGGTTAAAAGAACAAGGAACAAACGGGTAGGTTGCACACCTTCACACAAAAAGGTTAGAGCATTTCCAAATAGAAGAGGATGGTCGACCTGACAGTAGCAAACAGTATACCAATGGCAGACCGACAAGTGTACATCGAGCCCCCCCTTCACAACCCTTTTCCCAGAAGGCAGGATCCACGACAACGTAAGCTTATCAAAAGAAACTAACAGGAAGATTGATCTTGCCACCATAGCAGCAGCAAGTTTGTTTAGTCAATGCAAGTTCTTTCATTTAAGCAACAACTATTATGATCACAATGAGAAGGATTATACCAAATATCACCAAAAGCAAGCAAGCCTGTCAATCAAATTAAGAATAAAAAATACAACGAATTAGATGTAAGAACACCACATGAAACACGGAGTTACACGTTTGTGGTTTTTAGTTGTGAAGATTTGACCATGAAAGCACAAATACCACCACAGTGCATACAGCAGTGCCCATCTATTTGGGTATTAAAGGGGGCACCCTTTGTTGATTAAAGTATAACACAGTGATCTCACTTGCTCAATTATAACAAGAATGAGAAGGAAAAAACAAGTTCAGCATTCAATTATTTAATAAACATGCATGAATCATGTATGTTAGGCATCCAAATGTTACTTTGATAAACTAAACACAGCTTCAACTGACTTCTAAAGGCTCGAAATGCAATGAGAACCGACGAGCGATGTCACTCCTCACTATCTCTACCCTCCTATAGGTTTGAGACTCTAGCCTCAAAATACAAACATAAGAATTAAATAAAGACTTCGTACTATCGTGAAAGTGCAAAGTGAAGAATAGCAAATAACCTGTTGCAACTGATGGTTTAATTGATATGAAAAAAAAAAAAAAAAAAAAGGAATACTGAAGAACATAAGAAAACGTAAGGGCTCACCAGAGATGAATTTGATCTTTGTGTCTTTGAAGCTTTGACAAGCTGAGTTGTTCCCTGTGATGTTGCAGCGTGGGAACTCTCAATGTTGGATCCAATATCATCTACAACATGGAGATATATACATGAATAACTTGAGCTACACACACAACTGCAACTTTATAAACTCAAGTTCCTTACCAATCATGGCTCCCTGTTCATGTACTAGAACAGCGAGATCTTTGAAAATTTCATTGACCTCTCCAATTTGCTGCTGGATTTCATGAATACCTTGTTCTCTTTCCTCAATTATTGCCTCATTGAAGGCAATTTCATTGTCCAGCAGCAAGACCTCTTGTCTGCACAAACCATTCAATTAAGTAATAAACTACGCATGCGCCTGCCTTATCATAATTAAGTTGTACACTGGGGAAGAGGGAGCATCAAATTTTAGGAAAACACTGAATATAGCATGGCAGAAAATATATGCATGACAGCGCATTCTACGAAACCTAGATAAGCCTTAGGATTCACCATATGAAAGGAGAGAGTTTCTATTCCTCGGTTATTAATTCTGGTAGTATCAAATAACTATGGCATTTTTCAAATCAAATAATCACACTATTTGTTAAGCAAGAAAAAAGAAACAACTAAAAGAAAGGGAAAATGACATAATAATTTCACTTCCTGTTATTAGCTTCTAACTGCTCAAATCTACCAAATGATTTTCTCATCTTTAACCTGATTTATTCAGGACTTTGTTTTTTGTAAGAAAATAACACAACTACCAAAGAGAAACCCCCTAAAGAAAAGACTTAAACTCATTTAAAGAGTTTTCAGCACTACGTTTTTATATGAAATGATGTTCTTGCATACATGGGCCCAACATTTCATCAGTAAATAGTGCAGAGTATTTGAAACATAAATTCAACTGCATAACCCAACAATCAATCACCGAGCAACAAAATGCAGAGAAAAAACTGTTACCTCCTGGATTCCACAAGGAGGGCACGCTGTTCAAGATTATTTTCTGAGCTTGCATCTGACTCACCGCTGTGTAGCTGTAAATATGTTCAACCAAACCACATTGCATTACAATGTTAAATAGTCATACTAATGTGTTCAAATCAAATCAAATCCAAGAGTAAAAATAATATTCTCAAGTAAATCCAAGGTAGTCAGTAATCAACAAACACTCCAAGCAAATAACTTATATCAGAAGGAACAACCCAACATGTTTCTTTGGGCGAATAGCTTGCCTCTTTTCCATATCTCTCTCCTTCTGATGAAACGGAATTACATTCCTCTTTTATCTCCTTTTCAGGAAAAAGAGAACAAAAAAAGTACATATGTTTATAATGAACCTGACATACCTAGAAGGTAGAACTGCCTGGGGAACAAACGGTGTATATGCTGTTTCCCTCTCAGCTGCAAGTCGTTGAGCCTTCTGAAATTCTTTCAACACTGCTTGAAAATCTTTTGCAAGCTTAGCATCTGCAATTTTCTTGCTGGCCTGCAGAATTATCACATCGTCTGAGAAAGTAGGAGACGGATAATTCTCAAGTTACTAATGTAGGTACTAATATAACATGTCCTAACTTATACTCTATCATCGTTGATGGATCAGATTAACACTTATTCCAATTGTCTACTACAATATAGGAATATTTTGTTCTTGCTATGAAAGTAGGAATTGGCATCCTAGCTTAACATTTTATCACTGCTAGGGGGACACTTCTGGAGAGAGAGGTGGGTGTTTAGAAAAAGTCTTACGTTAACTCCAGCGTGATGATCTATTTCACTGGCTTGTTTAAGTTTAGCAGAGGTGTCTTTAACCAACTGTCCAATATGTAACCTGGTCTTGTGCCTGCAAGATGTCAACAAAGGATTAAAACATTTTCCGATGGGAACAAAGATTAACATGGAAATGAAGACTATAGTAGTGTCTCTATGATAATTGACAAGGTAAGTTTAACTACTCAATGAAGATCAATGATATGTAAGTTGAAAAAGCCAGTAGTTATTTCAAATTAAAATTTTAGAAGTTATGACAATACACAAGCACAACCCACCATACTGACGATTGTATTAAAAGGGCACACAAAATTCAATGATGAAATTACTAAGAGAACCTAGGTATTTTGTAATTTATCCATCTGAACTGAATATTGATGGGAAAGATGTATATGCGTAAGCTAGTGGAAATATCATAATCCTCATACTACTTTAGAAATGCTACAATGACCCATGTATATCATGTTAACAGAGATTAATTGGAACAAGAGGAATACAGGAGCGATTCATTTTTATTATTTTACAAGGCCGAATACTACTGATGCTATTCATACAAGACACCTACACATTTATTAGTTGTACAGGCATGGTCTTTACAAAAAGCAACCATGAAGACAGTGATCAGTTCTTTTTTCTCTATAGCTACCAAATGTGGGGAATTTTCTGGAGACCTTTTAAGCCAAGTAGTATTTCCCCAGGAGTACTAATGAAGATATCAAACAACTTCCTTGTCAGTCAAATTCTTAAGAGAAAGGGCTAAGATGTGTAGGTTAGCTCTCCAGCGGCTACTTTATGGAAGATTTAGCAAAGAGAAACCAAAGAACTTTCAAAAATTCGTCCAATTGGCCATATGACCATGGGGGGCTAGAGTTTGAGGTGCAAAATTAAGAATCTGTGAGTCAATGAATCTATGGCAATAATTTTGGGCGGTCAAGATAAAGAGAAATCCTTGTTTTGTAGTTCGTTTGAGCCAGGTTCCCTCAATCCCAGCCCCTATGGAGAGTAAAGATTTGTTTCTTATCTAAAAAAATTGAAGAAACCCAACTCAAATATGACGAAGCAAATGGAATAGCTATACATGGAAACTCCAAGCGAGTGGACCCATTAGTATATCAAATGGCTCAGGCTACACAAAACTGAGAGACAAAAACTAAAAGCTCTAGAAACTTCATGGCGAAGAAATTTAAGACTAAGATACCCGTTCGCTGAGGATGTTATGGCGCTATTCCAAAAAAAATGGGTATCCCCCATGCAGATCTTTTCCACGGTCAGGATTCTTTTTTTCATAGAGAATCCCTCCACCAGGGGAGAACAAACGCCAAGGATAACGTACATGACAAAACTCAAAAGAAACCCAAAATTCTTAAAACAGACGAAAATTGCCAAAAATGCAACAATCCATACAAAATGGCGAAGATAACATCAACAACTCATAAAATTAAGGAAACCTAACAGAAAATCAAAAAATGAAAACAATTACACACTCACAGCTTCTCGCGTAGCTCGGGAGTATCCTTCGGCGTTCCCAAGGTGTTAACAAGCCTCTGAAACGTAGCGACGGCAGTATTAATCTGAAAAATACCCGAGGCAACGGCTTGCGTGGGATCTTGTTTGCCATTGACGAGGTCTCTCCTCGAAGAAGCAAACGGACGACCAGCCTCGATATCTTGAAAGCTCATGTCGCCGAGATCCCAACTTTCCAAAGAGAGAAAAACAGAGAGAGAGAGAAACAAAGAGAACCAGAGATCAAACCAAAATTCAAGAAGAACAAATTCTCCCCTGGAAAAAGGATCCGGGACCAAGATGAAGGCGTCGTTCCTGTGGACGAGGATCAGAGGAATCCTCAAATCAAATTGGGGAAAAGGGGCGAATTAGGGCAATGGAAGATTGGCCTATGAGGAATTCGCAATGAGAATGCGAGAGGAATTCAACCTTTTAGAGAGAGAGAATCGATGATGATGATGGCGATAGAGGAGAGAGAAAGCAAATAATGATTTGAAACAGGTGTAAGAGTTTTGTTACGCTGTGACGATCATATAATGATCCCCTTATTCTCGACACGTGTATGGCTAAGATCCCTCTGAAATTCCCCCGAGAAAAACGAGGAGATTTTAATATTTTAATTCCAATTATAATAATTTTATTTATATTTCACCGGAGATACTTTAGATTAAGTAATTTTAATTATAAAAACCATAATATATTAATAATGTTTTTAAATTTAATTTCATTTATAATTTAATTAATTAAAATAAATAACGTGTAGGTTAAACATGTGTTATTATTGAAATAATAATTTATTATTTGAAACTATTCATAAATTTATTTTAAAATTCAATTAACACAAGTTTTATAATTTTAAAATAATAATTAAATTAAAATTATATTCATGGAATAAATAACTTGATAAATAAAAATAGGTTAACTATATGTATTTGAGTATTTTTCAAGTTAATCTCTATTGATTAAAAAATTAATTTGTTATTATTTTTAAAAAAATTCAATTTAAATTTTTATTTAAAATCAATTAAATAAGTTTTTATAAGAAAATAGTATTTTAAACTCAAATTATAGTGAATTATATTTATTTTAAAAATTATTTTGACTGACAATACACTTTATGCACGCATATTTTAATTTCATGTTCACATTATTTATTCGATTTTTTTTTTTTTTTTTTTTATGTAACGACCCACATTGTGTGTAATTGATAAGTGTAGCAGCTATCATCTCTCTCTCGAGTTTTTTCTCGCTTGCTTGCTCTCGATCTCTTCTCCCTCCCGACACAGCACCTCAAATGTCACTATCTTCTCCATATGATCGTCTATCGATCAATTGCCATCATCGTCGTTCTTGCACTAGACACAAAAAAAAACCACAAGACATTTACCAAGTAAATAAAAACATTAAAATAACACAAGTGACACATATGTAAACTATGTTATTAATATTTTATTTCTATTACATCTTTCCTTATTTATGAAATAATGAGCGGAGATATTTTTCATTATCACTAAATATATTATTCCATCTTTCCTTATTTATGAAATAATGAACGTAGATATTTTTTTCATTTTTACAATTATTAATGACGGGAGGTTTAGGGTTTTCTGATGTAAGAATCGTGGGGATGTAATTCAGATAGTAGAGCGCTCACTTCTAATGTGGAAAGTACGGGTTGATACCTTGCATCTCCAAATGAATCGATCACTAAATATATTATTTTTTTCAATTTTCTTATTTACGACAATTAATGAGCAGGGATAGTTTTTCATGTCACTATTATTGATGACGAGACGTTTTAGAATTTTGTGACATAAGAATCATGGGGATGTAGCTCAAATGGTAGACCGCTTGCTATGCATGCGAGAGGTACGGGGATAGATACCACGCATCTCCAAAATAAAACTATCTATTATTAGATATATTATTTGAAAGTTATTTCTTTTCAATTTTTGGCCCTTATTCATGACAGGTTGAGTAGCGATATTTCTTCATTTTCACTATTATTGATGATGGAAAATTTAGGGTTTTGTGATGCAAGAATTGTGGGGATGTAGCTTCGCTTAACATACGATAGGTACGGCTTAGCATATGAGAGGTACGAGGATCGATACCTCGCATTTCCAAAAGAAACTATTTATTATTAATATTTTATTTTTATTCAATATTTCCTTATTTATGACATAATATGCAATGATACATTTTCATTTTCACTATTATTGATGAAGGGACGTTTAGGGTTTTCTGATGTAAGAATCGTAGAGATGTAGTTCAAATGGTAGACCGTTCATTTCCCATGTGGAAAGCACGGGGATCAATACCTTGCATCTCCAATTGAATCGATTACTAAATATATTATTTCTTTTCACAAATTTTTTCTTATTTTAGGACAAGATGAGCCGGGATAGTTTTTCATTTTCACTATTACTGATGACGAGATGTTTAGGATATTGTGACATAAGAATGTGGGGATATAGCTTAGATGGTAGAGCCCTCGCTTTGCATGCGAGAGGTATGGGGATCGATGGGGCAAGAATTGGGGGGGGGGGGGGGGGTGATGCGAGAGGTATGGGGCAAGAATTGTGGGGGGTGGGGGGGTGATGCGAGAGGTATGGTAGCAAGAATTGTGGAGGGGGGTGATGAGCGAGAGGTAGCAAGAATTGTGGGGGTGATGCGAGAGGTAAGGGGCAAGAATTGTGGGGTGATGCGAGAGGTATGGGGCAAGAATTGTGGGGATGTAGCTTATGATGCGAGAGGTAATGGGCAAGAATTGTGGGGTGATGCGAGAGGTAATGGGCAAGAATTGTGGGGTGATACGAGAGGTATGGGGCAAGAATTGTGAGGATGTAGCTTATGATGGGAGAGGTATGGGGCAAGAATTGTGGGATGTAGCTTATGATGCTAGAGGTATGGGGCAAGAATTGTGGGGTGATGCGAGAGGTATGGGGCAAGAATTGTGGGGATGTAGCTTATGATGCGAGAGGTATGGGGCAAGACTTGTGGGGTGATGCGAGAGGTAAGGGGCAAGAATTGTGGGGTGATGCGAGAGGTATGGGGCAAGAATTGTGGGGTGATGCGAGAGGTATGGGGCAAGAATTGTGGGGATGTAGCTTATGATGGGAGAGGTATGGGGCAAGAATTGTGGGGATGTAGCTTATGATGCTAGAGGTATGGGGCAAGAATTGTGGGGTGATGCGAGAGGTATGGGACAAGAATTGTGGGGATGTAGCTTATGATGCAAGAGGTATGAGGATCGATACCTGCATCTCTAGATTTTCTTCATTTTCACTATTATTGATGATGGGAATTTGAGGGTTTTATGATGCAACAATTGTGGGGATGTAGCTTAGATGATAGAGCTCATTTAGCATGCGAGAGGTAAGGGGGATATCCCGCATCTCCAAAAGAAACTATTTGTTATTAATATTTTACTTCTATTCAACCTTTCCTTATTTATGACATAATTAGCGGAGATATTTTTTCATTTTCACTAGAATTGATGACGGGTCATTTAGCGTTTTCTAATATAAGTATTGTAGGAATGTAGCTTTGATGGTAGATTGCTTGCTTAGCATGTGAGAGGTATGGGGATCGGATTGATATCCCATTTCTCCAAAAGAAACTATTCGTTATTACTATTTTATTTCTATTCAATTTTTCCTTATTTATGACATAATGAATAGCATTATTTTTTTTTTATTTTCACTATTATTGATGACGAGATGGTTAGGATTTTGTGACATAAGAATCTTGATGATATAGCTTAGATGGTAGAGCGTTTGCATCCCATGTGAGAAGTACTGGGATCGATACCATGCATGAACAAAAGAAACAATTACTAAATATATTAGTTCTTTTAAATTTTTCTTTATTTACGACATAATGAGTGATTCGAATCTCAAACAATGTTCTTGCCTTGAGATATTCGATGAACAAGGTAATCCGAATCTTAAGATATTCGATGAACAAGGTAATCCGAATCTTACTCCCCTTGTAGTGATTCCTTATCTTATCAACTCCAACCCCTAAAACGACTGTCGAGAAAGTGAGGCAAAATGACCCGAAAGGAAAATGCTGGAAAGATGTGGGAAAATGCAACAGAGAAGAGAGAGAAAATCCATCGAAAAATCGAGCAAGAATAGAGTGTAGAAGGATCCGTCGGACCTGGGTCAATCCAAACCAAGTACCCGAGGCCCAAACTAACCTCGGTCCAACTCGAGCCCACTCTACAACCCGAGACCCAACTGTAAATCAATCCGACCCAAGGCCTAAGTCCTATAGCGGCTCAAAACTCAATCCAGCCAGTAGCCCATGATTCAGCTGAACCAACCCGAGACTAGACCCACGTTCTAACTGAACCGCCCTGCAGCCCAAGTATCTGTGGCTCAGCCCAGTAAGCCGAGGCCCAAAAGATCAACCCAGCACTGTAGCCATTTGCAGCCAATGACCCGCGAGCAGACCGAAATTGATAGCCCGAATCGGCCTTAACTTGCGCCTCGACCAGATGCCAGTTGCACGTGCGGCGTGTTCTCAGCAGCTGGGCGGCTCGGCTTCTCGGCTTTTAACCCGATTTCCACCATTCTGACCCTCCCAGACCTATTTCGGCCTCAGTTAAGGTAATCAAGGTCGTTTTAGAGCCGTATTTCACGTTTATTGAATTATTATTAATTTAATTGTGAAATACTAACGGAAGGTGGCGAATAGTGTGATAGGAAACAAACTCCGACAACATTGGAACAGTTTCCAAGGTATGAGAGCATACGTTTTGATAAGAACCACGGTGTTCTGAATGGATCTATTGCCAAGAAGATTAAAAAAATGTCGATGCCAAGAAGATTAAAAAAAAATGTCTATTAAAAAATGTCAACAACAGAATTCAAACCTACGTGCAAAGAATTCAATTAACTTTAAACCTATTGCATTAGCCACTCAAGAACATTAACATTTGTTAGAAAAAGTTATTTTTAATTTCATAAATTATGTAAAAGTCAAATGGTCAATTTGACTTGTTCTTTTGTGGAGATTAAAGGGGATCGGGAATAAATCCCATCCACAAACGTCTTTTGTCGGGAGACTATAAATACCCACAATATGTTATGTAAAATTCATATTCGTGGATGAATGTAATTCATATCTCATATTTTCCATTTCTAAGTTTCAAGCAATTCTTGTGGTAGAATTGCACCCGAGTCATTCAATCAAGCCTTGATCAAGTTAGATTGTGGAGTGACTCAATTTAGAACAAGGTTTCCAAATCTTGCTTCTAGATCTTTCGATCGTAAGAGGTAATCTAATTCTAGCCTTATCTCTTGGTTGATCCAAATTTCGTATAAGGTGTTAATTACTTTGATTCAAGGGTTCTTGCTTCAACAAAAGCTTGGATCGTTAGGCTGAGAAATAGGGTTGCCTTATCACATTTAGCTGTGTAGGGAGTACTTCGGCCAAGGGCCACCAAATAAGTGGTCTTACTATAGGATAGGCTAGAATTGTTTGCGTTACAGTTTTATTTACGAGTATGATGATGTATGATGTATGGTGTATGAGTATAATGCCTTAGTTGTGATGCATGTTATATGTACGTGATTGGTGTTGCGATGCATGACGTACTTTTTGTTTTTTTTTATGCACTGTATGGCTTATAGATGAGTATGGTGTTGCATGATGTTTACTATATTGAGCATCCTATATGATGATGGTTGTCATACTGCATCATGTCGTTAGATCGACCTAGGACACAACCTTAAGAGCATGAAAACAATATTAACATGAATATCCACGAGTATGTGTTTCCCAGATTAACAAAGAAGATGAGACTAGAGGGTTGTGTCAGAAGAGACATTATGATTGATTTAGAGGTTCCTCATGCATATTATATGTTCATAAGCATAGGGCTACTTCTCTTAGAGATGATGAGTGTGGACGCGCATAGTATGATGATGAGTGTGAATGCGCACAGATGTGGGTATTCATGAGGCGCATGACACTATGGGGTTCCGCTGACCAGCGGACTTTGCTACAGATTAACTTGACCAGAGGGTCTAGAGGTTTTTGTGTGAGCGCCCTAGGGATTCACACTTGCACATGTGAGTCGTGTGTAGCGAAGTACTACACATCCAATTTGTCCGAGACTGGAGGCCACCCTTATGAGTTAAAGATAGGTCCCTTAATCATGATTGCATGTGATTACATTAGCATGGCCCCTATAGTTGGGTCATTTACTGAATATTTCTTCGAAATTCTCAGGTCGTGTGCCATATTTTTTTTTAGGTAAAGGCAAGGCGCCCATGTACGGTTGAGGACGACATCAAAATTCAAAGATGTGGCGCGTGCATAAGGTAGTTGTATATGTTGGGTTTTATGTCCTAAAACTCATAGTTTGTAAACAAAAAAAAAAAAAAAAAAAAAACATATTTTGTTTTCAATAAAGTTATTATTGTTGTTTATTTAGATTGTTATTGAATAAAGTGAACTTTACAATTATTAATCTAAATCCAATAAACTAAGAACACTCTGACTATAGTATGGTTACTTGAACTATATGTAGAGATATAAGAGTGGATCAAGTTTAAGTATATAGTCAAAATGATCTATAATACAGGGATAAGGCTGAGTACCTTATCCTGGGAATACTATGGATGCGACCCACTTTTGTATATAATATAAACAATGTGATCACTAAATTGTACATGCGGAGACATGTGAGTGGGGGCGTCCTATGCAATGAGCATTGCATAAGATTGGACCATGAAGAAAATCACTCTCACTTTATAATGTCGTTTACTGTTGAGACTGATTTTGTTTTCATTCGATAACCTAGGTAACTCGATTTTAATCCTGAGCTAACCATGAACTCCTGTTTATTCGAAATTATCCTTAGATTTGCATGGGTGAGAGTGGGTGAATGGCTGGGGACGTGTGGTGCAAGATGGAATTCACTCCTACCTACTTTTAGGGATAGAAAAGGGTAGTTCCCTTAAGCATTAACTCCAGGTATTGAACAAGGGGCCTCACCCTCTCAATGGCCTGAGAGGGATTCGGTTTACTTGTTGGACTATAAACCAATTGTTCATTAGAGGATCAGTGAGACATAAGAAACAAGAAGTAACTTCAGGGGTAAAACGGCTAATTGACCCAGCTCTAGTTACGAACAACCTATGAAGGATCAACTTACTAATCATGGTTATATCAAATGGACAGAAATATATCTATAGTGAGGGGGAGTGCAACTATTAGGCTATAGTGGAGTGTCCTAGTAGTTAACAAATGTTGGTTAACAAGGTTAATGAGTTTAACAGGTTAATCTTGGATCGTTGGAGCCCATGATCTATAGGTCCATTAGGTCCCTCTGCTAGCTCACATCGGACTAACCCATAGAATAGTGTGACGAGTAAGTTCGAAGTGTCAAATTCAAATTATGGAATATGCGCTACATATATACGATATATTTAACCGCATTTTTGTTTTATTTACGAATTAAACAAAAGAGAGAATCTGAAATATTTAAATCTTATTTAAATAAAATCAAATATGTGTCAGAATTGATTAGAATTGGCATTTGAATTAATATTAAATATTAATTAAATAGTTTAATTAATCATTTAATATTACTTTAATTTGAAATTAATTATTCAAATTAATTGTTGAATCAAAATGAAGAAAGTTAAAATGTTGACTTATTTTAATGGAAAAATCCATGTTTGAGTTAGTGGAATTTTGAGATGTGAAAATTTGGTTTAACCAAACTTGCATGCTTGCCAAATAAACCCCACAAATTTTAGTAGAATTTTGAGTGTCAAAATTTGGTGAACTCAAACTTGGCATGCTTGCCACATAATCTCAAACATTTGAGTGGAATTTTGAGTGTCAAAATTTGGTGATCTCAAATTTGCATGAGTGATCATGCAAACATGACTCTATAAATAGAGTGACCATGATACATGGAAGGTCTTCCTTTGGGAAAAACCTTGAGAAAAACCTCTAACAAACTCTCTCTTCATATATACTAAATCCCTCCCAAGTTTAGTCACTCACCGGATTCCACAATCTCGTTCTAAGGCCGGAGAATAGTGGAGAAGACACTAGTGGTGGTTCGAAACCGGTTCGTGAAGAAACTTGAGCGACAAAAGGTTAGTATTCAAACACATTGAGTTTTAATGCTTTTGAACATCCTAGCTAATTTACTATAATTGATGTACTTAGAGTGCCTCAGATCCAAGATGCTTCCGCATGTGTTATATTAACACCATCAATTGGTATGAGAGCAAGCTTTAGGCACTTTATTTACATTAATTTGAGCATGGTGGGTACTATTTCATGAATTAAACGTGTGGTTGCTAAAGTGGATGTTTTGGGTTTTGGCATTTTTTTTGCTTCTATTTGATACAATTCTTGTAACAAGCCTAATGTGTATAGGCTTTAATGAGTGAAAAAAGGTCTGTAATTTTTATGTTGTCATTACAGTTCATTTTATGTTGTAATTGATTGAAAATGGAAGAGATAGCAAGCTGGCCCGAAAAAGAAGATGGAAGAGGCGGTTCAAAAATGAATTGTTTTTTAATGATTCGTAATAAAATAAACGAATTTAATACAAAGAAGTCTTATTTTACTGGATCCACTTGTAGACTGGCTTTTATGATTGATACCAAAATTAAATAGTGTTTTTCGTCTAATTATTCCTTCCCGCTCTATAGCGGGAAATTTTTGTAATGCATACTAAATAATAATAATAAAGAAAATTTGCAGTTTCTATATTGTCAAAAAATTTTACTTAAAATAAATAGGTGTGTTCATTAATAGTTTCAGTGGATCATCTTATTTGAACAATTCTAACTTCCTGACTTGAAATATTTTAAGTATTTGGCAAAAAATTAAGAATAATTAAGACTAGAAAAAGAAAATTCGATTTCAGTTTTGGATATTCAAATTTTTTATTAACTGATCCTTTTGAAAAAAGAGATAAGAGCTGGTGAATCAGAAAAATTAATTAGGAATTAAATATACTTTTTTTATGGAATATACGTATCAATATTCATGGATCATACCTTTCATTTCACTTCCAATTCCTATCTTAATAGGAGTGGGACTTCTACTTTTTCCGACCGCAACCAAAAACCTTCGACGTATGTGGTCTTTTCCGAGTATTTTATTGTTAAGTATAGTTATGATTTTTTCAGTTTATCTATCTATTGATCAAATAAATAGTAGTTATATCTATCAATATGTATGGTCTTGGACTATCAATAATGCTTTTTCTTTAGAGTTGGGCTACTTGATCGATCCACTTACTTGTATTATGTCAATATTAATCACGACTGTTGGAATTATGGTTCTTATTTATAGTGACAATTATATGTCTCATGATCAAGGATATTTGAGATTTTTTGCGTATATGAGTTTGTTCAATACGTCAATGTTGGGATTAGTTACTAGTTCGAATTTGATCCAAATTTATATTTTTTGGGAATTGGTTGGAATGTGTTCTTATCTATTAATAGGTTTTTGGTTCACTCGACTCGACCTACTGCGGCAAATGCTTGTCAAAAGGCATTTGTAACTAATCGCGTGGGGGATTTTGGTTTATTATTAGGGATTTTAGGTCTTTATTGGACAACAGGGAGTTTTGAATTTCGGGATTTATTTAAAATATTCAATAACTTGATTTATAATAATGAGGTTAATTTATTATTTGTTACTTTGTGCGCCGTCCTATTATTTGCAGGTGCAGTTGCTAAATCTGCTCAATTTCCTCTTCATGTATGGTTACCTGATGCTATGGAGGGTCCTACCCCGATTTCGGCTCTTATACATGCTGCTACGATGGTAGCAGTGGGAATTTTTCTTGTCGCTCGGCTTCTTTCGCTTTTTATAGTAATACCTTACATCATGAATCTAATAGCTTTTATAGGTATAATAACAGTATGGAGTTACTTTAGCTCTTGCTTAGAGAAGTTTAGCCTATTCTACAATGTCTCAATTGGGTTATATGATGTTAGCTTTGGGTATAGGGTCTTATCGAGCTGCTTTATTTCATTTGATTACTCATGCTTATTCAAAAGCTTTGTTGTTTTTAGGATCTGGGTCCATTATTCACTCAATGGAATCGGTTGTTGGATATTCTCCAGATAAAAGTCAGAATATGGTTCTTATGGGGGGTTTAACAAAGCATGTGCCAATTACAAAAAAAAAAAATGCTTTTTTATTAGGTACCCTTTCTCTTTGTGGTATTCCACCCCTTGATATTATAAATAGCCATTGGCTAAAGAGAGCACAAATGCTTCTTTTACTAAAGTCCCCTTACAAATCCAACATACATGCCTTTATATAGCCTCAAAAATAAAACTGTTGAAGGCATTCCAAGAGTTGTAACATTCATACTTAATGGTCATAATTAGCCATTAGGTAATTGTAATAACCTAAATGAAATAAAAATTCTTAAAATAAAATAACTCTAAATTACTCTAAATTGTAACCCACCCAAAATTTATAACAATCAAACTTCATTCTTCTTCAATGTGGCATGAATTGAAACATCTTTTGATAATTTTGACAACTTTTTATTCACATCTTCATTGAAGTATATTGCATGATTGATGTCTCTTGGTTCATATCACCATGAGTAATAGATATAAATTGTTATATTATTGCATGGAATGTATGATTATGTAATTGTTATGTAAATCATGTTAGATGCATGTTATAGGTTATTTTCAACGTCATAAAACGAAATAGACGTTAAAATCTATAATAATGATAAGTGCATGCTCACTTAGGGTTAAAAAACCAAGCACGATCAATTTTAATAGTTAAAATAGGTGGATGTCTTATAAAATTGCGGTTACAAGAAAGCTCACCTGGCACAATCTTGTCTAAGGCTGGAGGTACTTAAGTTGATGGTTTATGGAATACCTACTACCTGGAGATCAGACCAGTACTTGAGCTTAGTTAGCCCAGTTTTATGAGCATGCTTGAGTGATGCAAGTTTTAGAAAAATCACCGAGACTTAAGTTATATTTAATTAGCTGGAATATACTTAAGTAATGAGTACACCCAACCATCTAAAATACTTAGCGGGAGGAAAAAGGTGTATGAGATACATCATTTTCCTTTTCACACTCTCTGAAAAATTCACACCGTGTGATTCATGCTCGGCCTCGTGTCGCCCTGGGAGCGACCTCCATTCAGAAGGTATTTGCATGAATCAATAATAAGGTGAATAGAGAAAGTATTTATAGTAAGTGGGAGAAGGAAGTATATCAACACGTCCTATGGTCTCCACCACTAGGTTGCACCGTGAGATTCCCATGTTCCGCCTGCATGTTGTCCTAGAGCAACTACCCATTCGGAGAGTCGTAACATGGGAGTCGAAACAACGCAATCTCCTGAAATGGGTAGGATTTCTTAGGTCCGTTACCAACTTGGGCTTTTTCATTCGATAGCATTGTTGGGACCGATCTCTGAGGTCTGAAATTGGTGGGTCACACTTGCGAAGAATTACTAAGAGTTAGTATATTCTTGACCAAAATAGCGATAACTAAAACACTATAGGAACAAGAGTTATTCTGGGATTAGTGTTTAAGTCATGAATGTCTTGGTTTAGTGAATGAGTGATTGACTGCCCCTCGGCAGCAGTTGCTCTAACTCACTAAAATATCGTTGCAAATTAATAATTTTTGGGTACATTATTACATTTGCTAAAACTTATTGGATTAAATAGGATTAAGTCAAATTACTAATAGAATTTTCTTTATATCACAGTGATATGGATTCAACTGCTGACCCTTTGCATGTACTCGAAAGACCGATTACAAGAAGCAAGGTTAAGAAGATTCAAGAGGCCTATACATTGCATCTTCAAAAGCTAGCTAGTGTACCGGTTGAAACAAAGACTTTTAAGCCCAAAAATCTTTATAGCATTAGCATACCAAATCAAGAAGATAATGAAGTGGCGTATATTGGAAAGTAATTAAAAGACTTGCCTTTGGTAGTTGAATTACCAATTAAGGAAATTTATGAAAAGTAATTAGAAGACTTGCCTTCTAGTTGAATTACCAATTAAGGAAATTTATTAATGTCTTATTTTCTTCAATTTGTATTTAATAACATTTATTAATAATTTGTGGTTGGTGGCTGAACTATATTATGTTAGGGTTATCTTTTAGACCTATTTAAAGGCATGTAATACTCATGTTTGGGGTATTTGGTTGAATATAGAAAAAACCTTTGTGTTTTCTTGATACCCTTTTGGTGTTATTGTTTTTCAAACCTTGCTTTAGGTTTTGATGTTTAAACCGATTCATTGAATTAGTTTTGATCAAGCTAATTCTGGAGTGAATTGTCTTGGTATCTAAGAGTGACCATCATAGATTCCAAGTTCGATCTAAGAGTCATTCATCTTCTAACCAGCTCTTGGTTGGAATCAATCCGTTAAGTTAGCTTTCTCTGTGAGCGTTTTGCAAGGATTCTAGAAGGACCTCTAGCTTTGCAATTTTCAGCATTGTAGGCGCTTATCATTTGGTATCAGAGCATTTGGTCGACGTTCTTTGGCCGCTCTAGAGGTGAAATATTTTTATTGTTATTTTTTTTGTATCAATTTTTTTCTCTCTCTTAGATTATCGGAAAAAAAAAAAAGAAAAAAAACGAAAAAAAAAAATCAGTTCTAAGAGAAAAAAAAAATATATTCAGTTTCTCTCATTTATTTTCAAGCTCTTGATCCTTGAGATACTAGTCTTAGCTTGTTAGAACTGATAGTTGAATTGGTTATAATCAAGCTTAAAGCAAGATTGCACAAAAAAAAAAAAAAAAAAAAAAAAAAAAGCCAGCCTTTACATTCTTGACCTAGTACCAAAAGCCTACCTTTGAGTGTTAAACACGAGTGTCCCTGAGTGAAATTTTTGTGGGAAGTGTGGAGAGGTCCCTTGATAACAAAATGTCACATAATAGAGAAGGAGTATCACCGGTACCAGATCTGAATACAACCATTCTTCAAGCAATTCAAGGTATGATGGAAATGATGATAGAAGATAGACAAGAAAGAAGGGGGCAATAACAAAGACAACAACGAACATTACAAGAAGATGAAAATATAGTAGTACAAGAAAGACAAGTTGGAGGAAGATGGAGAGGAAGAAATAACCATGTGAATATTATGCAACCTAGAAGGATGGAAAGAGTGTATGAAGATAGAGATGGGAGAGTTAAACTCAAAATCCCACCCTTTTGTGGAACGGCAGATTCTGAGGCATACTTGCAATGTAAAGAAAGATAGAGCATGTGTTTGATTGCAACACCTATAGTGAAAATAAGAAGATGAGACTTGCTATTGCCGAATTTACCAATCATGATGGTGATTGGTACCAACATCTCAAATCCGAGAGAAGAAGAAAAGAGGAAGATCCAATAGAGACATGGGAAGAACTTAAAGAAGTCACGAGAAAAAGGTATGTTCCAAAACATTATGAAAGAAATTTGAAAACTAAATTGCAAGGTTTGAGGCAAGGAACAAAAAGTGTGGCGGAATATTATCAAGAGATGGAAACTATGATGGAAAGAGCAAATGTTAGAGAAGAAGAAGAAGAAGATACCATGTCTAGATTCCTTGGAGGTTTGAATCGAGAAATTGCTCATCTTGTTGACAGAAATCTACCACCATATCTAGAAGACATGTATCATTATACTCTCAAAATTGCAGACCAATTGAAGGAAGAAAAAGAGCATTAAAAAAGGTACACATCACAAACTAACACCTTTTCAAATTCTAAAACTTGGAACAAGGATAGTTTTATGAATAGAAATGAATCAATGTCCTCAAAAGAAAAGTTTGTGGCTGCTAAAAGAGTGGAGGCTAAGAGTTCCAATGGTAAAAAGAATGAAGCTTCAAAGACGGTAAAGGAGAAGTCTAGTTCTATTCAATGTTGGAAGTGCAAAGGGTTTGGACACATGAGCAAAGAGTATGTTAATAAAAAAAAGTTATGGTGATAAGGAATGGTATACTTGATTCAGATGATGAATGTGAGGATCATGATTCACAGCTTGTGGAAGAAATCGCAGCATATGATGATGAGTATGTTGAAGAAGGTAATTCCATATCTTTGATCACAAGAAGGGTACTCAATGTTCAAATCAAGGAAGAGAAATTTGAAGATCAAAGGGAAAACTTGTTCCACACAAGATGTTTGGTCAAAGGAAACCCATGCAGCTTGGTGATTGATAGTGGAAGTTGCACAAATGTGGTAAGCAGCTTCCTTGTAAAAAGACTTCAACTTTCTGTCCATCCCCATCCAAAACCATACAAACTTCATTGGTTAACAAACAAAGAAGAAATTAAGGTGAACTCCCAAGCTCTTATTTCTTTTACTCTTGGAAGATATAAAGATGAAGTTCTTTGTGATGTCGTACCAATGCATGCGGGGGACATCTTATTCGGCCGACCTTTGCAATATGATAGAAAGGTAACATTTGATGGTTTGATGAACAAGTATACTTTTACTTTGTGTGGGAAGAAATTTACTTTACTTCGATTGTCTCCATATGAAGTACATTGTGACCGATTGAAATTAGAGAAGAAAAGAAAAGAATATGAAGAACAAGAGAGAAGAAACTAAGGTAAAAGAGAGAGATAAGAGTGAAAAAAAAAAAGAGAGAAAAGTGAGGGGCAAAGGATGAGTGAAAACTGAAAGAGAAAAAAAAAATGATTTTGAAGAAAAGAGAGAAAATGTGAGTTTGGTTATAAGAATGGGAGAAATGAGGAATATGTTAGCCCAAGAACCAAAATTTGTACTTATGTGCAAAGGAATGTGTTTAGCAATGGAACCAAAATTGATGATTGCCAAGTTCTTTTAAGTCTCTTTTGCAGGAATTCAATTACATATTTCCACATGAAGATGCATGTACGGGGTTACCCCCTCTAAGAGGGATTGAACACCAAATTGACTTCGTACCTGGGGCAACTCTTCCAAATATGGCTGCCTATAGGAACAATCCCACCGAGACTAAGGAGATTCAGAGACAAGTGGAAGAATTTATGGATAAAGGATATGTTAAAGAAATCATGAGTCCTTGTTCGGTTCCTGTGATTTTGGTACCCAAGAAATATCGCACGTGGAGGATGTGAGTTGATTGTCGAGCCATCAACAAGATAACGGTAAAGTATCTACACCCTATTCCTAGATTGGATGACATGTTGGATGAATTATATGGTGCTAATCTGTTTTCAAAAATAGATCTTAAAAGTGGTTATCATCAAATTCGAATGAATGTGGGAGATGAGTGGAAAATGGCTTTCAAAACAAAGTTTGGGCTTTATGAGTGGCTTGTTATGCCACATGAGGCTAATGAATCATGTTTTGAGAGACTATATTGGAAAATTTTTTGTCGTATACTTTGATGATATCCTTGTTTACTCAAAAAACTTGAATGATCATATTTTGCATGTTAAGAAATTTTTGTTTAAACTTAGAGAAGAGAAGCTTTATGCCAACTTCAAAAAGTGTCGTTTTTGTTTAGACCAAGTCAACTTCCTAGGGTTCTTAGATGAAAGAAGGGAGTACAAGTTGATGAAGAAAAGGTAAAAGCTATTAGAGAATGGTCAACACCCACAAATGCAACCGAGGTAAGATCTTTTCATAGTTTGGCTAGTTTCTATAGGAGATTCATTAAGGATTTCAGTAGCATAGCATCACCATTGAATGAACTTGTTAAAAAGCATGTGAAATTTGAATGGAAGGAAAAACAAGAGAATGCATTCAATGAACTGAAAGATAAATTAACCAATGCACCTTGTCTTGCTTTACCTAACTTTGATAAATCTTTTGAAATTGAATGTGATGCAAGTGGGATAGGCATAGGGGCTGTTTTAATGCAGGAAAAAAGGCCAATCATGTTCTTTAGTGAAAAGCTTAATGGAGCACAACTCAACTATCCGACTTATGACAAAGAGTTATATGCACTTGTGAGGGCTTTGCAAGTTTGACAACATTATTTGTGGCCAAAAGAGTTTGTTATTCATAATGACCATGAAAGTTTGAAGCACCTCAGCCAAACAAAGCTAAATAGGAGACATGCTAAATGGGTGGAATTCATTGAGACGTTTCTTTATGTAATCCATTACAAAAAGGGGAAGGATAATGTGGTCGCAGATGCATTATCAAGAAGGTATGCTTTATTTTCTTCCCTTACTGCAAAAATTCTTGGTTTTAAACACATGATTGAATTGTACAAAGTTGAAAAATCTGAATTTTATGATGTGTATACGCAATGTTTAGAAGAGAAACATGTGCAAGATCATATGGTGTTCGATGATATGCTTTTTAGGAAGGGTAAACTTTGTATCCCTAGATGTTCTATTCGAGAGTTACTTGTGAAGGAGGCTCATGGGGGAAGACTTATGGGACATTTTGGAGAATTTAAAACATATAGCATGTTCTGTGAACATTTTTATTGGTTTAAAATGAGGAAAGATGTGAACAAAGTATGCAAGCAATGTTTTAAATGTAAGGAGGCTAAGTCTAAGACACAACCACATGGTCTTTACACACCTTTAGATGTTCCTAGTGAACCATGGGTTGACATTAGCATGGATTTTGTTCTATGATTACCAAAGACTAGAAGACACCATGATAGCATTTTTGTGGTGGTTGATAGGTTTAGTAAGATGGCACATTTCAACCCCCAAAACCATTGTTAGTGACAGGGATTTAAAATTTTTAAGCCAGTTTTGGAAGGTTTTATGTGGAAAGTTGGGAATTAAGCTTCTATTTTCTACAACATGTCACCCCCAGACCGATGGACAAACTGAGGTCGTTAATAGAACATTAGGAGCCTTACTTAGGTCACTAATTTCTAAAAATCTCAAGTCTTGGGAAGAGACTCTACCTTTTGTGGAATTTGCATACAATAGAGCAATAAATAACACCACTCAATGTTCACCGTTTGAGGTTGTGTATGGATTTAATCCTTTAACTCCTCTAGATTTATCGCCTTTGTCACCTAATATGTTTTCTAATGATGCAGCTTCTTCAAGAGAACAATACATAAAAAAAAAAAAAAAAATTCACAAAGACATAAAAGAAAGAATTGAAAACAAAAATAAAAAACTAGTCACGCGCAAGAACCAAGGAAGAAAGAATGATTTTTAAACAAGGTGACTGGGTGATATGAACCAAGACATCATTCATACAATATACTTCAATGAAGATGTGAAGAAAATGTTGTCAAAATTATCACAAGAGGTTGCAATTCATGTCACATTGAAGAGGAATGAAGTTTGATGGTTATAAAATCTGGGGGGTTACAATTTAGAGTAATTTAGAGTTAGTGTATATTGACAACATTTTCTTCACATCTTCATTGAAGTATATTGTATGAATGATGTCTCTTGGTTCATATCATTCTCCACTTCTTCAAGAGGATTCGTCCTCGAATCTATTTGTGAAACTTTGCTGCAAAACATAAGATATGAAAATACAAAGGCCCTCATTTACACGTGTATACAACATTGAAGGATTTTTTTTAGGCCACTCTATTTGCACTCATTTACACAAATGAAGCTCTCAATCTCACCTCTCAAAATTTTGAATAGAGCAAAGATTGAATTTTGAACTCTAGGTCGATTAAAATCTAAAAAGATGAAAGTAAATAAAAATCAAATTGAAAAAAAAAATGCAAAGGAAACATATATCCGATCTTGAGCCTGAAGCTCTGATACCAAATGATAAGATAAGGAATCAATACAAGGGGAATAAGATTCGGATTACCTTGTTGATCGAATATCTCAAGGCAAGAACATTGTTTGAGTTTCGAATCACTCCACAAGCAAGATCGATCATGTCTAGCTTGAATGATTCTTGTTGATCAAATATCTCAACGCAAGAACACTTGATTGAGATTCGAATCACTCCACAAGCAAGATTGATCATGTCGAGCTTGAATGATTCTACATGCAACCTAAACTACATAGAATTGCAAAGAAACTTAGCCATTGGCTAAAGAAGAGAACAAATGCTTCTTTTACTATATTTTCCAAGTCTACCTTACAAATACAACATACATGGCTTTATATAGTCTCAAAATGAAACTATTAAAGACATTCCAAAAGTTGTAACATTCATACTTAATGACCATAATTAGCCATTATGTAAATGTAACCTAAAGTAAATAAAATGTCTTAAAATACAATAACTCTAAATTGTAACCCACCCAAAATTTATAACCATCAAATTTCATTCCTCTTCAATGTGACATGAAATGCAACTCTCAGCCCCTGGTATGCCTCAACAAAATTCTATATCAGAAAGGAGAAATAGAACTCTGTTAGACATGGTTCGGTCTATGGTGAGTTTCGCTCAATTACCCGATTCGTTTTGGGGGTATGCAGTGGAGACTTCTACATACATTGTGAACATGGTTCCTACTAAGAGTGTTTCAGAAACACCTTATAAGTTATGGAAAGGGCGTAAAGGTAGTTTACATCACTTTAAAATTTGGGGATGTCCAACACATGTGTTGTTGCAAAACCCTAAGAAATTAGAACGTCATTCAAAATCATGTCTATTCGTCGGATACCCCAAAGAGACGAAAGGTGGTTTGTTTTATGACCCTCAAGAAAATATAGTGTTTGTATCAACAAACGCTACATTCTTAGAGGAAGACCACGTAAGAAATCATCAACCCCGCAGCAAACTAGTATTAAGTGAGATTTCTAAAGAAACTACTAATAAAACAACAAGAGTTGTTGATCGAGCTGATCCTTCAACAAGAGTTGTTGATGGAGCTGACACTTCTGGTCAATCACATTATTCTCAAGAGTTGAGAATTCCTCGACGTAGTGGGAGGGTTATAACGCAACCCGATCGTTACTTGGGTTTGGTAGAAACTCAAGTCATCATACGTGATGATGGCGTTGAGGATCCATTGACCTATAAACAGGCAATGAATGATGAAGATAGAGATCAGTGTTTCAAAGCCATGAATCTTGAAATTTAGTCAATGTACTTGAATTCAGTTTGGGAACTTGTAAATCAACCACATGGGGTAAAACCTATTGGTTGCAAATGGATCTATAAGAGGAAACGAGACCAAACTGGTAAAGGGTTATACCCCAAGAGAGGGGGTGGACTATGAAGAAACCTTCTCTCCTGTTGCTATGCTTAAATCGATTAGAATACTCTTGTCTATAGTCAAATTTTATGATTATGAAATTTGGGAAATGGATGTTAAGACAACCTTTCTAAATGGCAATCTTGAAGAGATTATCTATATGGCTCAACCAGAGGGGTTCATTCAACAAGATCACAAGCAAAGGGTATGCAAGCTTAAAAGATCCATTTATGGGTTGAAGCAAGCATCTCAATCTTGGAATATAAAGTTTGATACTGCGATCAAATCTTATGGCTTTAAACAGAATGTTGACGAACCTTGTGTTTATAAAAGGATAGTCAACTCTACAGTAGCTTTCCTGGTGTTGTACGTTGACAATATCTTTATCATTGGAAATAATGTGGGATTTCTGACTGACGCATTGGCTAGCGACACAATTCCAAATGAAAGATTTGGGAGAGCCTCAGTTTGTTCTTGGAATCCAAATTGTTCGGAATCGCAAGAACAAAACACTAGCATTGTCTCAGGCATCGTACATGACAAAATGTTGATTCTATATAAGATGCATGACTCCAAGAAAGGATAATTACCTTTCAGGCATGGAGTTCATTTGTCGAAGGAACAAAGTCCTAAGACACCTCAAGAAGTTGAGGATATGAGACACATTCCCTATGCATCAGCAGTCGGTAGTCTGATGTATGCCATGCCGTGTACCTGACTCGACATATGCTATGTGTGGGAATTGTCAGCAGATTGGTCCAATCCGGGACGTGCTCATTGGACTTTCGTTAAGGATATCCTCAAGTATCTTAGGAGAACGAGGGACTATATGCTAATGTACGGTGCTAAGGATCTAATCCTTACAGGGTACATTGACTCAGATTTTTAGACCGATGTAGATTCGAGAAAATCGACATCAGGATCTGTCTTCAGTCTGAACGGAGGAGCAATAATATAGAGAAGCATAAAGCAAGGTTGCATTGCTGATTCCACCCTGGAGGCTGAGTATGTTGCTGCTTGTGAAGTAGCGAAAGAATCTGTATGGCTTAGGAAATTCTTAACTGATTTGGAAGTCGTTCTAAATATGCATCTTCCCGTCACTCTTTATTGTGATAACAGTGGAGAAGTTGCAAATTCAAAAGAACCAAGAAGCAATAAGCGAGGAAAACATATTGAGCGAAAATATCATCTCATAAGGGAGATTGTGCAACGAGGAGATGTGATCGTCACACCGATAGCTTCACGGTGTTCCAAATGGACCTATTGCCAAGAAGATTCAAAAAAATGTCATGAAGATTCAAAAATAATATGTCAACAAGAGAATTCAAACCAACGCGCAGAGAGCTCAATTAATTTCAAACTTGTTGCATTAGCCACTCAAGCACATCAACATTTGTTAGAAAAAACTATGTTTATTTTCATAAATTATGTAAAAGTCAAATGGTCAATTTGACTTATTCTTTGTGGAGATTAAAGAGGATCGGGAATAAATCCAGTCCACAAACATCTTTTGTCGGGAGACTATAAATACCCACAATATATTATGTATAATTCAGATTCATGGATGAATGTAATTCAGATCTCAAATTGAGACGTTTCCCTTAGAAATCTGAGCATCATATTTGACATTTCTAAGTTTCAAGCAATTCTCGTGGTAGAATTGCACCCGAGCCATTCAATCAAGCCTTGATTAAGTTAGATTGTGGAGTGACTCAATTTAGAACAAGGTTTCCAAATCTTGCTTCTAGATCTTCGATCGTAAGAGGTAATCTAATTCTAGCCTTATCTCTTGGTTGATCCAAATTTCGTATAAGGAGGTGTTAATTACTTTTATTCAAATGTTCTTGCTTCAACAAAAGCTTGGATCGTTGGGCTGAGGATTAGGGTTGCCTTATCAACAAGACCCTTTTGAACCTAGAAGGAGGACCTATGGATTGAGAATGGTTTAAGGAGACATTTCTTAAAGAATATTATCCCGAGTCAGAGCGACTTTTAAGAGGCAGCAGGAGTTTGCCCATCTGGTATAGGGCGGACCCACAGTGGAGAAGTACAACCGAGAGTTCAAGAGACTCAAGAGATTTGTGCCATCCATGGTGGACACCGAAGAAAAGATGACTGAGAAGTTTGTACTGGGTCTGGAACCAAGGATCCGCCGAATGGTGGAAGCATTCGATCCAAAGACCCATGAGGAAGCCTTAAGGACTTCCAAGGCTTTAAAGATACCAAGGGATGAGAAACGCGTGAGGAGCCTGTAGTAATTGGATAGAAGCGCCCTCATGATGCAGGGGGCTCTGACCGTCCACTACTAGCACGTAGGCCCATTCTAACAAAAGACCTACTCCAAGGTGGAATGAGAGAGACACTCTTCGATGTAATGACAGGAACCCCAAGAATCAAGATGGGGCTAGAGGAAAGAGAGAAGAAGGGTGCACTATTTGTTGAAGAATGCACGGTGGGAGGTGCATGGCTGGCACCTGAGCATGTTATAGATGTGGTCAAGAGGGGCACATCGTCGTGAACTACACGACCAAAAATGCTGAAGCACAACCAAATCCACCTAAAGTAGTAGAAAAGAGGGAACAACTAGTGCTACCACGAGCTCAAGCTAGGGCTTACGTGTCTACAAGCAAGGATACTGGTAAGTCCGATGTCGTGGTGATAGGCACACTATCTGTTTTAGGTAAATTTGCTTTTAACTTATTTGATTTTGGTTCTACGCATTCCTTTATTTCTATGCCTTTTGTTGTAGAAGCAGTGTTCGAATTAGAACCCTTATTGCATGAAATGTTTGTAAGCACCCCTGTAGGGGTAGACTTAGTAGCTAGGGATAGAGTAAAGAATGACCAAGTAATCATAGGGAACCAAACTGTAAGCGTTGACCTGATGGTAATAAACATGACGAACTTCCATGTCATACTAGGGTCAACATATCATATGGTAAATGAGAGAAGGAAATGTGTCTAACATATTCTATGGTCTCCATCATTGGTTCATAACGTGAGATCCATGTAAGGCTTCGTGGCGACTTTTGGACCGTTCCCCCACGAAAGTTGTTTATATGGGTCAATATCAAGGTAAACTCTTGTGATGGATAAGATATTAATTTTATTTCTAATATTTGACCTACCCAAGGACACATGCATGATGAATCAAAAGTGACAAGAAAGCTTTGTTCATATCTTTTAGTTGACATGTTGGATGTTACAATATCAAAAACATGTGAGATGTTTATGTGATAGATAGTTCTGTAAATGATCTCAAAATTAAGTATTACAAAATTCACCAAAAAAAAATAATCTTATGACTGAAGCTAAAATAGGAATGGTTCTTAATAAGCCAAGATAGTGGGAGAAAATTTTGAAATTACTCTATGAAATAAAAATTTAAATGAAAATAAATTTAATTTTTTGGATTTTTTTGTCATAGAATAATTAGACCACATTATATAAGATCTACTATCAAGATTTGTTTTTCATTACATTTTATGTGTAATTCTTGAAAAATACTTGATGACATAGAATAGATTTCTACATGTTGACATTAGGAAATCAATCTCAATTGGTGTAGTGGGAGACATTAAGGTGTCGTTAAGTAAAATTTATTACTAAATGATGAATATGGTGTTTTTAATAACCATAAGAGATATTCAATTTTTCCTCAGTTCATGTAGTATGAATTACTTTCAAACATTGAAGTTTATATTTTTAAAATTGTTTAAAAATATGTTCCGCTCAAATTAAGTACAATTAGTATACGTTAAAATGTTAACACTTACTATTCTATGAAATATTGAGATATTCATGATTAGAGAATCAAGAATAGAAAGATAAATTATTTTCTTCAAAAAGATGATACTTCTTTGGTCGTTTATTTAATTAATGTCAAATTAAATAAAATGTAAAGAGTAGCAAAAAAGTAATTTTCTAAACCCTCAAAGTTTTACCTTAACTATTAATTTTTTTGGCCTTAATCTCATATTAGTTAATTTTAAATAATTAATTAATTGATGTTTGGATGATAATAAACCTACTTTTAATTATTAACTATTTTTCAGTGTTTTGAACTGTCCACGGTATAAGGTTGAAAATAACGATTTCAACAACTATTCAATCACTTAAATTACAATCGATTAAGTAAAAATGATGAACTGTCCATAGTATAAGGTTGGAAATTACAGTTGAGACAATATACTCGACGTGATGACGTGGCAGCAAACTCAAAATGATGAACAATCAAAGTATATCAAAGTATGACACATATAATTTTGGAAGGGTAACAAATGAGGGAGTTTTTCTTATTATTATATTTCTAAATAAACTAATTTATACATAATATAATTTAAATCTAGCCGTTACTCACATCGATTTTTATTATTACTATATTATATTATTATATTAATATTTTAAAATTTTGGTGGTTACTCACATTATTTTTATTATTATTATATTATTATATTTATAATAAATTTTGAAATTGGAAGGCAACGCTTACTCACATTACCTTTTATTATCGTTATATTATGATATTTATAATAAAGTTTGAACATTTGATCTTTACTCACATCTGTTTTTATAATTTTTATATTATATTATTATATTTAAAAAATATAATAAAAATAAATTTAGAAAAATTTCTTATTATTTGCTTCTAATTTCCACTTTTCATTTCTCTCCTAATCTAATCTAATGGTTCATATTAATTTTATACTTTTTGCCACTTTCTTCTCTATTTAAACTCATCCTCTCCTCTATATTTTCAACCCACAACTTTCCGCCTCTATTGTTGCTCTCTCAAAGCTTCTAATTTTATTTTTATTCATCTTCTTGAGAGAGATTTTTTTTTATTGTATTGTGAGGAAATAGTTGTGAGTGCTCCAAATTGTAAGTTTACTCTTCTAGAGAGTTGTGGTGTGTTCCTACCAAATTCAAATACTTGTATCAGTTTGATCCTGCATCGTGGAAAGGATTGAGTATGCTCTCGAACTTATAATGAGAGCGGTGTAGTGGTAGGGCTCCGATCTGTAGAAAGAGTTGAGAAAGTTCTTTATTCAAATTCCCAAGAGGCGCTTGGGGAGTGGAGTATGCCGAGTTTGACCAAACTAGTATAAAAGTACGGTGTCATATTTTCTAACTCTTTCCAATTTAATTTCAAAATTATTATTGATATGGATTCAACTACTGACCCTTTGCACGTACCCGAAGGACCGATTACAAGAAGCAAGGCTAAGAAGATACAAGAGGCCTATACATTGCATCTCCAAAGGCTAGCTAGTGCACGAGTTGAAACAAAGACTTTTGAACCCAAAAATCTTTATAGCATTAGCATATCAAATCAAGAAAATAATGAAGTGATTAGAAGTTGAACAGTAAGATAATTTATGTTTGCCTTATTTTCTTCCATTTGTATATGTGAGTGTTTTAGAATATAGCTAATTTTGGTGGAGATCCAATGGCTGAGAGTCGAGATTCGATAGATCTTGTGCAGATGGTCACTGTTGATCATCTGATTCTTGTGATAATGGAAGTTTTGTAATTTCCATATCTTGAGGGGTCATTAGGTAGTTTGTCACTTTCAGAATATATTATTACTATTTTTCTAAAAGAAATTCATAATTTTCCTAACAATTCTTCATATGTTGGTCATTTTTTTCCTTCTAGACCATCTTGAAATTCCATGTATATAAGGAATTTAAAATTTAGAAAGTTCCTTTGAAATTGAAAAACAACCTTTTCGTCCTTTTCGCTTATATTTTGGATATTGATAAGAGTAGGTAAACAAAGAAATGGTGCAAAACCAATTGCACCTAAGGATATTTGAAAAACAACCTTTTCGTCCTTTTCGCTTATATTTTGGATATTGATAAGAGTAGGTAAACAAAGAAATGGTGCAAAACTAATTGCCCCTAAGGATATTGATAAGAGTAGGTAAACAAATAAATGGTGCAAAACCAATTGAACCTAAGGATATTGATAAGAATCACGGTGTTCCAAATGGACCTATTGCCAAGAAGATTCAAAAAATGTCATGAAATTCAAGAAAATATGTCAACAACAGAATTCAAACTTACGCACGGAGAGCTCAATTGATTTGAGACCTGTCGCATTAACCACTCAAGCACATCAACATTTATTGAAAAAAACTATGTTTAATTTTATAAATTATGTAAAAGTTAAATGGTCAATTTGACTTATTCTTTGTGGAGATTAAAGGGGATGGGGAATAAATCCCGTCCACAAACATCTCGAATAAATCCCATCCACAAACGTCTTTTGTTGGGAGACTATAAATACCCACAATATGTTATGTAAAATTCAGATTCGTGGATGAATGTAATTCAGATCTCAAATTGAGACGTTTTCCTTAGAAATCCGAGCATCATATTTGTCATTTCTAAGTTTCAAGCAACTCTTGTGGTAGAATTGCACCCGAGCTATTCAATCAATCCTTGAACAAGTTCGATTGTGGAGTGACTCAATTTAGAACAAGGTTTCCAAATCTTACTTGTAGATCTTCGATCATAAGAGGTAATCTAATTCTAGCCTTATCTCTTAGTTGATCCAAATTTCGTATAAGGAGGTGTTTATTACTTTGATTAAAGGGTTCTTGCTTCAACAAAAGCTTGGATCGTTGGGCTGAGGATTAGGTTTGCCTTATCACAAGGTCCTAAAACTCCCATGGTACAATATGTTCTTCACTCAGACTACGCTGGTTGGAACGTATGAAGCCTTGAGCGTAGGTATTCAGATTATGCCGCTTGGAAAGCATGAAGTCTTCGGCATAGGTATTCATGTTGTACCATAGGGCAAGCACTAAGTGCAGGATTTCAGACTACTCTTCTTGGCACGCATGAAGCCTTGAGCGTAGGTATTCAGACTATGCTGCTTGGAACGCATGAAGCCTTGGGCATAGGTATTCAGACTGTATCATAGGGCAAGCTCATGATGTAGAATTAGACTACATCTCTTGAAAAATAAGAAGCCTTGGATGTAGGTTTTCAGACTATGCCACTTGAAATGCATGAAGCCTTGTGCATAGGTTTTTAGAGCATATCGAAGGGTGAGCTCTGAGGTGCGAGTTAAGACTGTGTCGCTTGGGACGCATGAAACCTTAGACACAGGATATCAGGTTCATGTCTGATACCGTAAATCTTAGGGGTAGTGTATTGGAGAAAGAACCAAGAACCGAACAAGAACTTAGAAAGTACCAAAAATAAGAGAAAGATCAAGGACTAAAATATGGATCAAGAACAAAATTCTAAGGAAGAAATCAATAATCAAGAACCATAGTACTAAAGCCCTTAGAGGATGATAAGGCAACCCTAATCCTCAACCCAACGATCCAAGTTTTTGATAAGCGCCTACAATGCTGGAATTTGCAAAGCTAGAGGTCCTTCTAGAATCCTTGCAAAACGTTCACAGAGAAAGCTAACTTAACGGATTGATTCCAACCAAGAGCTGGTTAGAAGATGAATGACTCTTAGATCGAACTTGAAATCTATAATGGTCACTCTTAGATACCAAGATAATTCACTCCAGAATTAGCTTGATCAAAACTAATCCAATGAATCGGTTTAAATATCAAACCTAAAGCAAGATTTGAAAAAGAATAACACCAAAAAGTATCAAGAAAACACAAAGGTTTTATCTGTATTCAAAAATTCGTCCAGACATGAATATTACATGCCTTTAAATAGGCCCAAAAGATAACCTTAACATAATAAGGTTCAGCCACCAACTCAAATCACTAATAAATGCTATTAAATACAAATTGAAGAAAATAAGGTATTCATACAAACTATTAATAAATGCTATTAAATACAAATTGAAGAAAATAAGGTACTCATAAATTGTCTTAATTGGTACTTCAACTACCAAAGACAAGTCTTCTAATCACTTTCCAATATCAGCCACTCCATTATTTTCTTGCTTTGATACTTGAATCTTCTTTTTATTGCTTCTTGTAATTGCTCGTTCGGGTACATAGCAGTGATAAGTTGTTGAGTTCATATCATCCCCTCTTTCTTTAAAAGGATTTGTCCTCAAATAAAATTATTCGTTCTTTCTGGACAAGAACTGAATATTGTTTTTTTTCTCTCTCTAGTAATATATTTTTTTCTCACTTTTTTTTTTCTCTAATTTCAATTGGTCACAATGTACTTCATGTGGAGACAACAGAAGTAAAGTAAATTTCTTCCCACACAAAGTAAAAGTAAAATTATTCATTAAACCATCAAATGTTACCGTTCTATCATATTTCCAAGGTCGGCCGAATAAGATGTTCCCCGCATGCATTGGTACAACATCACAAAGGACTTCATTTTTATATCTTCCAAGAGTAAAAGAAATAAGAGCTTGGGAGTTCACCTTAATTTCTTCTTTGTTTGTTAACCAATGAAGTATGGTTTTGGATGGGGATAGACAGAAAGTTGAAGTCTTTTTACAAGGAAGTTGCTTATCACATTTGTGCAACTTCCACTATCAATCACCAAGCTGCATGGGTTTCCTTTGATCAAACATCTTGTGTGGAACAAGTTTTCCCTTTGATCTTTAAATTTCTCTTCATTGATTTGAACATTGAGTACCTTTCTTGTGATCAAAGATATGAAATTACCTTCTTCAACATCATACTCATCATCATATGCTGTGATTTCTTCCACAAGCTGTGAATCATGATCCTCACATTCATCATCTGAATCAAGTATACCATTTCTTATCACCATAAATTTTTTATTAACACACTCTTTGCTCATGTGTCTAAACCCTTTGCACTTCCAACATTGAATAGAACTAGACTTCTCCTTTACCGTCTTTGAACCTTCATTCTTTTTACCATTGGAACTCTCAGCCTCCACTCTTTTAGCAGCCACAAACTTTTCTTTTTGTGACATCGATTCATTTCTATTCACAAAACTATCCTTGTTCCAAATTTTAGAATTTGAAAAGGTGTTAGTTCGTGATGTGTACCTTTTTGAATGCTCTTTTTCTTCCTTCAATTGGTCTTCAATTTTGAGAGCATAATGATACATGTCTTCCAGATATGGTGGTGGATTTTTGTCAACAAGATGAGCAATTTCTCGATTCAAACCTCCAAGGAATCTAGACATGGTATCTTCTTCTTCTTCTCTAACATTTTCTCTTTCCATCATAGTTTCCATCTCTTGATAATAATCCGCCACACTTTTTGTTCCTTGTCTCAAACCTTGCAATTTGGTTTCAAATTTCTTTCATAATGTTTTGGAACATACCTTTTTCTCATGGCTTCTTTAAGTTCTTCCCATGTCTCTATTGGATCCTCCTCTTTTCTTCTTCTCTCAGATTTGAGATGTTGGTACCAATCACGAGCATGATTGGTAAATTCGGCAATAGCAAGTCTCATCTTCTTATTTTCACTATAGGTGCTGCAATCAAACACATGCTCTATCTTTCTTTCCCACTCCAAGTATGCCTCAAAATCTGTCGTTCCACAAAAGGGCAGGATTTTGAGTTTAACTCCCCCATCTCTATCTTCATGTACTCTTTCCATCCTTCTAGCTTGCAGAATAGTTGCATGGTTATTTCTTCCTCTCCACCTTCCTTCAACTTGTCTTTCTTGTACTACTATATCTTCATCTTCTTGTAATGCTCGTTCTTGTCTTTGTTGTTGCTCCCTTCTCTCTTGTCTATCTTCCATCATCATTTCCATCATACCTTGAATTGCTTGAAGAATGGTTGTATTAAGATCTAGTACTGGTGGTACTCGTTCTCCATTTTGTGACATTTTGTATCAATAATAGGGATGATAAGATAAGGAATCAATACAAGGAGAATAAGATTCGGATTACCTTGTTGATCGAATATCTCAAGGCAAGAACACTTGATTGAGATTCGAATCACTCCACAAGCAAGATCGATCATGTCTAGCTTGAATGATTCTTGTTGATCAAATATCTCAAACACTTGTTTGAGATTCGAATCACTCCACAAGTAAGATTGATCATGTCGAGCTTGAATGATTCTACGTGCAACCTAAACTACATAGAATTGCAAAGAAACTTAGTCATTGGCTAAAGAAAAGCACAAATGCTTCTTTTAATATATTTTTCAAGTCTACCTTACAAATACAACATACATGGTTTTATATAGCCTCAAAATGAAACTATTAAAGGCATTCCAAGAGTTGTAACATTCATTCTTAATGATCATAATTAGCCATCATGTAAATGTAACCTAAAGTAAATAAAATGTCTTATAATACAATAACTCTAAATTACTTTAAATTGTAACCCACCAAAAATTTACAACAATCAAACTTTATTCTTCTTTAATGTAGCATGAATTGAAACATCTTTTGATAATTTTGGCAACCTTTTCTTCACATCTTCATTGAAGTATATTGTATGATTGATGTCTCTTGGTTCATATCAAGGGACCTCTCCACACTTCTCACAAAAATTTTACTCAAGGACACTCGTGTTTAACACTCAAAGGTAGGCTTTTGATACTAGATCAAGAATGTAAAAGCTGTTTTTTTTTTCTACTAATTTTTCTTTTTTTTTTTTTTCGATAATCTGAGAGAGGCAAAAAAGAGAAAAAAAATAACAGTAAAGATATTTCACCTCTAGAGCGGCCAAAGAACGTCGACCAAATGCTCTGATACCAAATGATAAGCGCCTACAATACTGGAATTTGCAAAGCTAGAGGTCCTTCTTGAATCCTTGAAAAACGTTAAAAGAAAAAGCTAACTTAACGGATTGATTCCAACCAATAGTTGGTTAGAAGATGAATGACTCTTAGATTGAACTTGGAATCTATGATGGTCACTCTTAGATACCAAGGCAATTCACTCCAGAATTAGCTTGATCCAAAAACTAATTCAATGAATCGGTTTAAAAATCAAACCTAAAACAAGGTTTGAAAAAGAATAACACCAAAAGAGTATCAAGAAAACACAAAGGTTTTGTCTGTATTCAACAATTCATCGAAACATGAATATTACATGCCTTTAACTAGGCCCAAAAGATAACCTTAACATAATGAGATTCAGCCACCAACTACAAATCACTAATAAATGCTATTAAATACAAATTGAAGAAAATAAGGCATTCATACAAACTACTAATAAATGCTATTAAATACAAATTGAAGAAAATAAAGTATTAATAAATTGTCTTAATTGGTAATTCAACTACCAAAGGTAAGTCTTTTAATCACTTTCCAATATCAGCCACTCCATTATTTTCTTGATTTGATACTTGAATCTATTTTGTATTGCTTTTTGTAATTGCCCATTCGGGTACATGGAAGTGATCAGTTGTTGGATTCATATCAGTTTTTGTTGAAGCAAGAACCCTTGAATCAAAGTAATTAACACCTCCTTTTACAAACTTTGGATCAACCAAGAGATAAGGCTAGAATTAGATTACCTCTTACGATCGAAGATCTAGATACAAGATTTGGAAACCTTGTTCTAAATTGAGTCACTCAACAATCGAACTTGATCAAGGCTTGATTGAATGGTTCGGGTGCAATTCTACCACAAGAATTGCTTGAAACTTAGAAATGGCAAATATGATGCTCAGATTTCTAAGGGAAATGTCTCAATTTGAGATTTGAATTACATTCATCCACGAATCTGATTTTTACATAACATATTGTGGGTACTTATAGTCTCCCGACAAAAGACGTTTGTGGCCGGGATTCAATCCCGTCCCCTTTAATCTCCACAAAAGACGAAATCAATTTTGACCATTTGACTATTGCAAAATGAAAAAAAAAAAACGATAAAATCTTTCAACAAATGTTGATATGTTTGAGTGGCTAAAGAAATAAACTTGAAATCAAGTTTTCCAAGTTCAACCGTGCAAATATTTAATTTTTCTTCGTTAATCGTATCAGCTTCTAATTCTACTAATGTTTGTTGAATCTTCTTCGCCTTGGATCGTGTAATAGGTCTAGTTGGAACATTTGGAACACTGTGATTCTTATCATCTTCCCCTCTTTAAAAGAATTCGTCCTCGGATCAGAAAAATCCTCACCTACATCAAAGAGACTCAAATCATCAACATTGAAAGTAGAATGTACTGAAAAGTCTCCGGGAAGATCAATTTTATATGCATTGTTATTAAGAGACATCAACGATCCTTTCCTCATTATTGTTTATATTTGTATTGTTTATAAGTGTCCATTTGATTTGGTTCATCATTAATGTCTCATCTTTGTAGATGAATTCCATTCACAAATTTTCCTAGGAAAATCAAGAAATTTGTAATACTTCTTCTCTTTCAGCTACCTACCCCAATTCTAGTAAATATTTGGAGTCAAAATCATACATGAAACTGGTTAAAAACTCCACCCTAACCCAATGCAAATCGAATGCACTAGTAAATCACCTGGATCTACAAACGACTTCCTGTATTTGATTTGTGGTCAAGCTAGAGTTTGAGGATTTGGTAACTTTCATTGGAAACATTGTCAAATAGGCTTTTCTTTCGGTATACCTTATCTAGTACAGCCAACAACTAATGTTCCTATAACCATAACGGAAAGGCATCACAACTCTTTCAACGCCTTTGTAATATCAAGAATGGGCTTAACAAAATTCTCTTATAAAAATTGGTATTATATAAGCATGGTGGATATCCTCAGATGCCCTAAAACTTGGGATACTTAAAAATCAAACTTAAAATGACAGTCTTGAAACTTTAACTATGATAATACCTTTTAACCAGGTTGACATTGCTAGGAAAAATTGATTGGTAATTTTCTACAACAATTTGTTTATGTTGAGCTTTTTAAGTGCATTCGTGTACTCTAAGGAGGATTACCACAATTAGGAGTTATATTTTATAATGACCAAGCAATAACAACATACGCAATCAACAACATTTTATTTTCTTATTTTATGCAAGTCATACCTGATGGAGGCGGAGCATCGACGGTGTAACGACCCAAAATTTTCTACTTAATTTAAGGTCGCTACTGTATACGTACCATAAACATTGAACACGGAAGACTTCATTCAAATTCCATAAAACATTGAACACGGGAACAACAATATACTTCAATGAAGATGTGAAGAAAATGATCAAAAGATGTTGCAATTCACGCCACATTGAAGAGGAATGAAGTTTGATGGTTATAAATTTTTTGTGGGTTACAATTTAGAGTTATTGTATTTCATTATTGTATTTTAAGACTTTTAATTTACTTTAGGTTACAATTACATAATGGTTAATTATGGCCATTAAGTATGAATGTTACAACTCTTGGAATGTCTTTAGTAGGTTCATTTTGAGGCTATATAAAGCCATGTATGTTGTATTTGTAAGCAGACTTGGAAAATATAGTAAAAGGAGCATTTGTGCTTTCTTTAGCCAATGGCTAAGTTTATTTGCAACTCTATGTAGTTTAGGTTGCATGTAGAATCATTCAAGCTCGACATGATCAATCTTGCTTGTGGAGTGATTCGAATCTCAAACAAGTATTTGAGATATTTGATCAACAAGAATCATTCAAGCTAGACATGATCAATCTTGCTTGTGGAGTGATTCGAATCTCAATCAAGTGTTCTTGCCTTGAGATATTCGATCAATAAGGTAATCTGAATCTTATTCCCCTTGTATTGATTCCTTATCATATCATTTGGTATCAGAGCTTCAGGCTCAAGATCGGATATATGTTTCCTTTGCGTTTCTTCTCAATTTGATTTTTATTTATTTTCATCTTTTTAGTTTTTAATCGATCCAGAGTTCAAAATTCAATCTTTGCTCTATTTAAAATTTTGAGAGGTGAGAATGAGAGCTTCATTTGTGTAAAAAGAGTGTCCTAAAATTTCCTTGAGTGTATACTCGTGAGAGAGTGTTGTGAGGTCCTTCGTATTTCCATAACTTATTTGTTGCAGCAAAGTTTCACAAATAGATTCGAGGACGAATCCTCTTGAAGAAGTGGAGAATGATATGAACCAAGAGACATCAATCATACAATATACTTCAATGAAGATGTGGAGAAAAGGTTGTCAAAATTATCAAAAGATGTTTCAATTCATGCTACATTGAAGAAGAATAAAGTTTGATTGTTGTAAATTTTGGGTGGGTTACAATTTAGAGTAATTTAGAGTTATTGTATTTTAAGACATTTTATTTACTTTAGGTTACATTTACATAATGGCTAATTATGGCCATTAAGTATGAATGTTACGGAATGCCTTTAATAGTTTCATTTTGAGGCTATATAAAGCCATGTATGTTATATTTGTAAGCAGACTTGGAAAATATAGTAAAATGAGCATTTGCGCTTTCTTTAGCCAATGGCTAAGTTTCTTTGCAATTCTATGTAGTTTAGGTTGCATGTAGAATCATTCAAGCTCGACATGATCAATCTTGCTTGTGGAGTAATTCGAATCTCAAACAAGTGTTTGAGATATTTGATCAACAAGAATCATTCAAGCTAGACATGATCGATCTTACTTGTGGAGTGATTCGAATCTCAAACAATGTTCTTGTCTTGAGATATTCAATCAAGAAGGTAATCCGAATCTTATTCCCCTTGTAGTGATTCCTTATCATATCAGTTTCGAATGGACCTATTGCCAAGAAGATTGGACAGGATGAATTCGACTTTTTGATTTAAGGACGAATCCTTTTGAAGAGGGAGAAGATGATAAGAATCACAGTGTTCCGAATGAACCTATTGCCAAGAAGATTAAAAAAATGTCTATTAAAAAATGTCAACAACAAAATTTACAAAATTTAAAAAAAAAAAAAAAAAAAAAAAAAAAAAAAAAAAAAAAAAAAAAAAAAAAAAAAAAAAAAAAAAAAAAAAAAAAAAAAAAAAAAAAAAAAAAAAAAAAAAAAAAAAAAAAAAAAAAAAAAAAAAAAAAAAAAAAAAAAAAAAAAAAAAAAAAAAAAAAAAAAAAAAAAAAAAAAAAAAAAAAAAAAAAAAAAAAAAAAAAAAAAAAAAAAAAAAAAAAAAAAAAAAAAAAAAAAAAAAAAAAAAAAAAAAAAAAAAAAAAAAAAAAAAAAAAAAAAAAAAAAAAAAAAAAAAAAAAAAAAAAAAAAAAAAAAAAAAAAAAAAAAAAAAAAAAAAAAAAAAAAAAAAAAAAAAAAAAAAAAAAAAAAAAAAAAAAAAAAAAAAAAAAAAAAAAAAAAAAAAAAAAAAAAAAAAAAAAAAAAAAAAAAAAAAAAAAAAAAAAAAAAAAAAAAAAAAAAAAAAAAAAAAAAAAAAAAAAAAAAAAAAAAAAAAAAAAAAAAAAAAAAAAAAAAAAAAAAAAAAAAAAAAAAAAAAAAAAAAAAAAAAAAAAAAAAAAAAAAAAAAAAAAAAAAAAAAAAAAAAAAAAAAAAAAAAAAAAAAAAAAAAAAAAAAAAAAAAAAAAAAAAAAAAAAAAAAAAAAAAAAAAAAAAAAAAAAAAAAAAAAAAAAAAAAAAAAAAAAAAAAAAAAAAAAAAAAAAAAAAAAAAAAAAAAAAAAAAAAAAAAAAAAAAAAAAAAAAAAAAAAAAAAAAAAAAAAAAAAAAAAAAAAAAAAAAAAAAAAAAAAAAAAAAAAAAAAAAAAAAAAAAAAAAAAAAAAAAAAAAAAAAAAAAAAAAAAAAAAAAAAAAAAAAAAAAAAAAAAAAAAAAAAAAAAAAAAAAAAAAAAAAAAAAAAAAAAAAAAAAAAAAAAAAAAAAAAAAAAAAAAAAAAAAAAAAAAAAAAAAAAAAAAAAAAAAAAAAAAAAAAAAAAAAAAAAAAAAAAAAAAAAAAAAAAAAAAAAAAAAAAAAAAAAAAAAAAAAAAAAAAAAAAAAAAAAAAAAAAAAAAAAAAAAAAAAAAAAAAAAAAAAAAAAAAAAAAAAAAAAAAAAAAAAAAAAAAAAAAAAAAAAAAAAAAAAAAAAAAAAAAAAAAAAAAAAAAAAAAAAAAAAAAAAAAAAAAAAAAAAAAAAAAAAAAAAAAAAAAAAAAAAAAAAAAAAAAAAAAAAAAAAAAAAAAAAAAAAAAAAAAAAAAAAAAAAAAAAAAAAAAAAAAAAAAAAAAAAAAAAAAAAAAAAAAAAAAAAAAAAAAAAAAAAAAAAAAAAAAAAAAAAAAAAAAAAAAAAAAAAAAAAAAAAAAAAAAAAAAAAAAAAAAAAAAAAAAAAAAAAAAAAAAAAAAAAAAAAAAAAAAAAAAAAAAAAAAAAAAAAAAAAAAAAAAAAAAAAAAAAAAAAAAAAAAAAAAAAAAAAAAAAAAAAAAAAAAAAAAAAAAAAAAAAAAAAAAAAAAAAAAAAAAAAAAAAAAAAAAAAAAAAAAAAAAAAAAAAAAAAAAAAAAAAAAAAAAAAAAAAAAAAAAAAAAAAAAAAAAAAAAAAAAAAAAAAAAAAAAAAAAAAAAAAAAAAAAAAAAAAAAAAAAAAAAAAAAAAAAAAAAAAAAAAAAAAAAAAAAAAAAAAAAAAAAAAAAAAAAAAAAAAAAAAAAAAAAAAAAAAAAAAAAAAAAAAAAAAAAAAAAAAAAAAAAAAAAAAAAAAAAAAAAAAAAAAAAAAAAAAAAAAAAAAAAAAAAAAAAAAAAAAAAAAAAAAAAAAAAAAAAAAAAAAAAAAAAAAAAAAAAAAAAAAAAAAAAAAAAAAAAAAAAAAAAAAAAAAAAAAAAAAAAAAAAAAAAAAAAAAAAAAAAAAAAAAAAAAAAAAAAAAAAAAAAAAAAAAAAAAAAAAAAAAAAAAAAAAAAAAAAAAAAAAAAAAAAAAAAAAAAAAAAAAAAAAAAAAAAAAAAAAAAAAAAAAAAAAAAAAAAAAAAAAAAAAAAAAAAAAAAAAAAAAAAAAAAAAAAAAAAAAAAAAAAAAAAAAAAAAAAAAAAAAAAAAAAAAAAAAAAAAAAAAAAAAAAAAAAAAAAAAAAAAAAAAAAAAAAAAAAAAAAAAAAAAAAAAAAAAAAAAAAAAAAAAAAAAAAAAAAAAAAAAAAAAAAAAAAAAAAAAAAAAAAAAAAAAAAAAAAAAAAAAAAAAAAAAAAAAAAAAAAAAAAAAAAAAAAAAAAAAAAAAAAAAAAAAAAAAAAAAAAAAAAAAAAAAAAAAAAAAAAAAAAAAAAAAAAAAAAAAAAAAAAAAAAAAAAAAAAAAAAAAAAAAAAAAAAAAAAAAAAAAAAAAAAAAAAAAAAAAAAAAAAAAAAAAAAAAAAAAAAAAAAAAAAAAAAAAAAAAAAAAAAAAAAAAAAAAAAAAAAAAAAAAAAAAAAAAAAAAAAAAAAAAAAAAAAAAAAAAAAAAAAAAAAAAAAAAAAAAAAAAAAAAAAAAAAAAAAAAAAAAAAAAAAAAAAAAAAAAAAAAAAAAAAAAAAAAAAAAAAAAAAAAAAAAAAAAAAAAAAAAAAAAAAAAAAAAAAAAAAAAAAAAAAAAAAAAAAAAAAAAAAAAAAAAAAAAAAAAAAAAAAAAAAAAAAAAAAAAAAAAAAAAAAAAAAAAAAAAAAAAAAAAAAAAAAAAAAAAAAAAAAAAAAAAAAAAAAAAAAAAAAAAAAAAAAAAAAAAAAAAAAAAAAAAAAAAAAAAAAAAAAAAAAAAAAAAAAAAAAAAAAAAAAAAAAAAAAAAAAAAAAAAAAAAAAAAAAAAAAAAAAAAAAAAAAAAAAAAAAAAAAAAAAAAAAAAAAAAAAAAAAAAAAAAAAAAAAAAAAAAAAAAAAAAAAAAAAAAAAAAAAAAAAAAAAAAAAAAAAAAAAAAAAAAAAAAAAAAAAAAAAAAAAAAAAAAAAAAAAAAAAAAAAAAAAAAAAAAAAAAAAAAAAAAAAAAAAAAAAAAAAAAAAAAAAAAAAAAAAAAAAAAAAAAAAAAAAAAAAAAAAAAAAAAAAAAAAAAAAAAAAAAAAAAAAAAAAAAAAAAAAAAAAAAAAAAAAAAAAAAAAAAAAAAAAAAAAAAAAAAAAAAAAAAAAAAAAAAAAAAAAAAAAAAAAAAAAAAAAAAAAAAAAAAAAAAAAAAAAAAAAAAAAAAAAAAAAAAAAAAAAAAAAAAAAAAAAAAAAAAAAAAAAAAAAAAAAAAAAAAAAAAAAAAAAAAAAAAAAAAAAAAAAAAAAAAAAAAAAAAAAAAAAAAAAAAAAAAAAAAAAAAAAAAAAAAAAAAAAAAAAAAAAAAAAAAAAAAAAAAAAAAAAAAAAAAAAAAAAAAAAAAAAAAAAAAAAAAAAAAAAAAAAAAAAAAAAAAAAAAAAAAAAAAAAAAAAAAAAAAAAAAAAAAAAAAAAAAAAAAAAAAAAAAAAAAAAAAAAAAAAAAAAAAAAAAAAAAAAAAAAAAAAAAAAAAAAAAAAAAAAAAAAAAAAAAAAAAAAAAAAAAAAAAAAAAAAAAAAAAAAAAAAAAAAAAAAAAAAAAAAAAAAAAAAAAAAAAAAAAAAAAAAAAAAAAAAAAAAAAAAAAAAAAAAAAAAAAAAAAAAAAAAAAAAAAAAAAAAAAAAAAAAAAAAAAAAAAAAAAAAAAAAAAAAAAAAAAAAAAAAAAAAAAAAAAAAAAAAAAAAAAAAAAAAAAAAAAAAAAAAAAAAAAAAAAAAAAAAAAAAAAAAAAAAAAAAAAAAAAAAAAAAAAAAAAAAAAAAAAAAAAAAAAAAAAAAAAAAAAAAAAAAAAAAAAAAAAAAAAAAAAAAAAAAAAAAAAAAAAAAAAAAAAAAAAAAAAAAAAAAAAAAAAAAAAAAAAAAAAAAAAAAAAAAAAAAAAAAAAAAAAAAAAAAAAAAAAAAAAAAAAAAAAAAAAAAAAAAAAAAAAAAAAAAAAAAAAAAAAAAAAAAAAAAAAAAAAAAAAAAAAAAAAAAAAAAAAAAAAAAAAAAAAAAAAAAAAAAAAAAAAAAAAAAAAAAAAAAAAAAAAAAAAAAAAAAAAAAAAAAAAAAAAAAAAAAAAAAAAAAAAAAAAAAAAAAAAAAAAAAAAAAAAAAAAAAAAAAAAAAAAAAAAAAAAAAAAAAAAAAAAAAAAAAAAAAAAAAAAAAAAAAAAAAAAAAAAAAAAAAAAAAAAAAAAAAAAAAAAAAAAAAAAAAAAAAAAAAAAAAAAAAAAAAAAAAAAAAAAAAAAAAAAAAAAAAAAAAAAAAAAAAAAAAAAAAAAAAAAAAAAAAAAAAAAAAAAAAAAAAAAAAAAAAAAAAAAAAAAAAAAAAAAAAAAAAAAAAAAAAAAAAAAAAAAAAAAAAAAAAAAAAAAAAAAAAAAAAAAAAAAAAAAAAAAAAAAAAAAAAAAAAAAAAAAAAAAAAAAAAAAAAAAAAAAAAAAAAAAAAAAAAAAAAAAAAAAAAAAAAAAAAAAAAAAAAAAAAAAAAAAAAAAAAAAAAAAAAAAAAAAAAAAAAAAAAAAAAAAAAAAAAAAAAAAAAAAAAAAAAAAAAAAAAAAAAAAAAAAAAAAAAAAAAAAAAAAAAAAAAAAAAAAAAAAAAAAAAAAAAAAAAAAAAAAAAAAAAAAAAAAAAAAAAAAAAAAAAAAAAAAAAAAAAAAAAAAAAAAAAAAAAAAAAAAAAAAAAAAAAAAAAAAAAAAAAAAAAAAAAAAAAAAAAAAAAAAAAAAAAAAAAAAAAAAAAAAAAAAAAAAAAAAAAAAAAAAAAAAAAAAAAAAAAAAAAAAAAAAAAAAAAAAAAAAAAAAAAAAAAAAAAAAAAAAAAAAAAAAAAAAAAAAAAAAAAAAAAAAAAAAAAAAAAAAAAAAAAAAAAAAAAAAAAAAAAAAAAAAAAAAAAAAAAAAAAAAAAAAAAAAAAAAAAAAAAAAAAAAAAAAAAAAAAAAAAAAAAAAAAAAAAAAAAAAAAAAAAAAAAAAAAAAAAAAAAAAAAAAAAAAAAAAAAAAAAAAAAAAAAAAAAAAAAAAAAAAAAAAAAAAAAAAAAAAAAAAAAAAAAAAAAAAAAAAAAAAAAAAAAAAAAAAAAAAAAAAAAAAAAAAAAAAAAAAAAAAAAAAAAAAAAAAAAAAAAAAAAAAAAAAAAAAAAAAAAAAAAAAAAAAAAAAAAAAAAAAAAAAAAAAAAAAAAAAAAAAAAAAAAAAAAAAAAAAAAAAAAAAAAAAAAAAAAAAAAAAAAAAAAAAAAAAAAAAAAAAAAAAAAAAAAAAAAAAAAAAAAAAAAAAAAAAAAAAAAAAAAAAAAAAAAAAAAAAAAAAAAAAAAAAAAAAAAAAAAAAAAAAAAAAAAAAAAAAAAAAAAAAAAAAAAAAAAAAAAAAAAAAAAAAAAAAAAAAAAAAAAAAAAAAAAAAAAAAAAAAAAAAAAAAAAAAAAAAAAAAAAAAAAAAAAAAAAAAAAAAAAAAAAAAAAAAAAAAAAAAAAAAAAAAAAAAAAAAAAAAAAAAAAAAAAAAAAAAAAAAAAAAAAAAAAAAAAAAAAAAAAAAAAAAAAAAAAAAATTCTAACCTTATCTCTTGGTTGATCCAAATTTCGTAGAATGAGGTGTTAATTACTTTTATTCAAGGGTTCTTGCTTCAACAAAAGCTTGGATCATTGGGCTGAGGATTAGGGTTGCCTTATCATGATGGGTTGATAGAGATGATCAAGATTTACATGGGAGAGAGATTTGAGATTTATCGGTAAGTTATATCTCAGATCTCCTTTTCTTTTATCCAATTATTTAGTTTTATCTAGCAATTTACCTGTTAAATTAGCCAAAAGTAATTGCTAACCTAATTGAAAATGTAACAAATAAAAAATAGAAAGAAAGGATTAAACAAGAAAGAAAGGATTAAACAGATTTAAGTATCAGAATTTCTTCTCTCCTGCAAAAACAAACACCAAAAAGTTCAGATTAAGTTTTGCTAGTAATAGATATTTTGTTAGAAAGATATATTGCATTTGAAGACATTAGTAGTTTTCTTTTATTTAATGATATTAAAAGTCATCCTCAAACATAGATGAATAATTAAAAGAAGGGAAACACAGTAAGAGACAGGGAGGGAAGATTGTGAATGTTCAGATTAAGTTTTGCTTGTAAGAGATATTTTGTTAGAAAGAGATATTGCATTTGAAGAGATTAGTAGTTTTCTTTTATTTAATGATATTAAAAGTCATCCTCAAACAGAGAGGAATAATTAAAAGAAGGGTAAGAGACAGGGAGGGAAGATTGTGAATATAATTGAAATAATCTGGAAAATGTTAAAGGGTATTGAACACCGTAAGAGAAAATAGAATATCTGGAAAAGTTTAATGAGTATTAAATGGTTTGTATGAAAATAACAAACATATATAAATATTTCAAGACCTAACTTAGACAAAGACTCTAACGTTCGCATGAAGTATAACACATGGGTCAACATAAATTAGAGAAACAATTTTGTAGAAATTCAAACTTGAAACTGATGTCATGGGCTCACATAGGTTAACGACGGAACATCAGCCTAAGCTAACCAAGTAAGTGACCTTACTATCGGCATGGTTATATTTGATGTTGACACGTGCCCCGGGTTCTGTACGTGTCATATATGTTGATATGTGTGAATTGTCTGTGGATCGATATGCTTCTTATATGTTATGTATATGTTACAATAGGTGAATTGTATGATAATAGTTACAGTACGATGTGTTCAAGGGTATGTTTGAGATAGGATACGAGAAGAATGCACAAAACGAAATGTAGTGATAGGAGTAAAATACGTTCATGAAACGTTAAGGTTAGGTTACATACCAGAGTGATATGGATAAGAGAGATTGATGGAAGAATACGGTTAGGTGACGGGTAGAAAGGTATAGGTTTGTGATAGATTGATAGAATGATAGCGTTAGGATTGAACCAACGATAGCGTTAGGATACGTTCTTGTGACGATATGACTAAGGAACGTTCACGTAAGGATATGTCTGTGATAGGTATAAGAACGTTAAGGCTATGATAAGTTAGAGAACGATATGACTATGAAGTGTTTTCGTTGTGACTTGTTTATGATATGATACATTGTGATGCAATATGTCACGGTATGATGTGTATATGATGAAATGTTATGTTAAAAGCATAGAACGTTATGTTAGGTCTCTTAAATTGTGTGTATATAGCATGATATGAATGACATGATATTACGATAAATGACATGAAATATAAACCCGTTAGAATTATGTATGATTTGAGTACTGAAGAATGAGAAACGATATGATATTTATGATAAACGATATCTGAAATGATATGAAAATGATATGATATGTACATAATGCTAGCAGGGTTATATTAAAGGATAATGAAAATGGAAAAGTTTTGAGACCTCATGCATTATGTGTGCTCATGCATTTGGGGGATACCCCTATCCTACCACGAGGGTACGGATGCGTACATCCAATGGCAGGACAACGTTATGCTTTGCATAGCGCTACCATGATGGTTACTAGTTCTAGCGGGTGTCCGGCCTAAGAGGCTCCCAGAGTATGCCCACCGGATAAGGAAAGTGGCTCAGCGGTGTGTGAACTAGCTCGTGAGCCCATACTCGCACGTATGGGCTGTGTGTAGAGTATATGGTACAGGTCCAAAATTACCCGTTAGGATAGCACCGTAGGAAAACAGAATGAAAGATAGGTCCCATCATCTCATTGCATGTGATTGTTGCATTTAACCCCAATAGTGGGGTCACTTACGAAGTATTTCTTTAAATACTCAAGCCATGTGTTACTACATTTTTCAAGTTAAGGCAAGGCATTCCTGTACGGCTGACAACGGCATCGCAACTTGAGACCATGACACATGCATAGGATAGTTGATATGAACCTAGAGACATCAATCATACAATATACTTCAATGAAGATGTGGAGAAAAGGTTGTCAAAATTATCAAAAGATGTTTCAATTCATGCTACATTGAAGAAGAATAAAGTTTGATTGTTGTAAATTTTGGGTAGGTTACAATTTAGAGTAATTTAAAGTTATTGTATTTTAAGACATTTTATTTACTTTAGGTTACATTTGCATAATGGCTAATTATGGTCATTAAGTATGAATGTTATGGAATGCCTTTAATAGTTTCATTTTTGAGGCTATATAAAGCCTTGTATGTTGTATTTGTAAACAGACTTGGAAAATAGAGTAAAAGAACCATTTGTGCTTTTCTTTAGCCAATGGCTAAGTTTCTTTGCAATTCTATGTAGTTTAGGTTGCATGTAGAATCATTCAAGCTCGACATGATCAATCTTTCTTGTGGAGTGATTCGAATCTCAAACAAGTGTTTGAGATATTTGATCAACAAGAATCATTCAAGCTAGACATGATCGATTTTGCTTGTGGAGTGATTCGAATCTCAATCAAGTGTTCTTGCCTTGAGATATTCGATTAACAAGGTAATCCGAATCTTATTTCCCTTGTAGTTGATTCCTTATCATATCACTAGTGGTATTTATTTTCTTAGACTTAGGCTAGAATAGGATGTTTTAAACTTAAACACTTATTTATTTTACTTCGAAGCTTTTGCTGTGTCATTTTAAAAATGTTTTCGAAACACGTAAGTCCATGTTTGTGTTTTAAGATAAAAGTTATGTGTTATGAAATTTAAATGAAGTCTTCCGCATTCAATGTTTATGGTACGTATACAGTAGCAACCTTAAATTAAGTAGAAAATTTTGGGTCGTTACACTTTAGAACAGGTGTTATTGCTAACGACGGATGGTTAACTATAGTTTCCATTGGTGGTTTTGAAAATAACTAAAATACTACTAATAATAAATAAAAAAAATATGTAAGCTTAATATGGTGGTGGTTACCCATTCCAATATAACAATAATATGTTTCTTTTGTTTTAGTGGGAGTAATTGACAATTAAACCAAATTTTACTCATATAAAAGTGGAACAAATCCGTTAAGTCAGCATCATAGATTCCAAGTTCGATCTAAGAGTCATTCATCTTCTAACCAGCTCTTGGTTGGAATCAATTCGTTAAGTTGGCTTTCTTTGTGAACGTTTTGCAAGGATTCTAGAAGGACCTCTAGCTTTGCAAATTCGAGCATTGTAGGCGCTTATCACTTCTTAAAACTCAAGTTACGATGAATGATGTTGACGACCAAAGAGACAACCTATTTCACACACGCGGTGTTTAGTCAAGGGAACTTCTTGCAGTCTTATTGTGAACGTTTTGCAAGGATTCTAGAAGGACCTCTAGCTTTGCAAATTCGAGCATTGTAGGCGCTTATCACTTCTTAAAACTCAAGTTACGATGAATGATGTTGACGACCAAAGAGACAACCTATTTCACACACGCGGTGTTTAGTCAAGGGAACTTCTTGCAGTCTTATTGATAAGAAACTGGGCCTATTACACAGTCCAAGGCAAAGAAGATTCAACAAACATTTCCAACTGGACCTATTACACGATCCAAGGCAAAGAAGATTCAAAGATTCAACAAATTCAACAAACATTCATCCTTCATCTACAAAATTGGATCGGCTCTATAGAATTAGAAGCTGATACGATTGACGGACAATTGAATATTTGCACGGTTGAAGTTGAAAAACTTTAAAATGTTAACAACCGGGTTTGAACCTACACGAGTGAAGCCCAATAGATATCAAATTTATTTCTTTAACCACTCAAACATAACATTTAATGAAAGATTTTATTGTATTTTTGTTTCATTTTGCAATGGTCAAAGGTCAAAATTGACTTTGTCTTTTGTGGAGATTAAAGAGGATCGAGATTAAATCCCGGCACAAACGTCTTTTATCGGAATACTATAAATATCCACAATATTTTATGTAAAAATCAGATTCATGGATGAATGTAATTCAGATCTCAAATTGAAACGTTTCCCTTATAAATCAGAGCATCATATTTGCCATTTCTAAGTTTCAAACAATTCTTGTGGTAGAATTGCACCCGAGCCATTCAATCAAGCCTTGATCAAGTTAGATTTTGGAGTGACTCAATTTTGAACAAGGTTTCCAAATCTTGCTTCTAGATCTTTGATTGTAAGAGGTAATCTAATTCTAGCCTTATCTCTTGGTTGATCCAAATTTCGTATAAGGAGGTGTTAATTACTTTGATTCAAGGGTTCTTGCTTCAACAAAAGCTTGGATCGTTGGGCTGAGGATTAGGCTTGCCTTATCACTTATCATTGATAGTGGAAGTTGCACCAATATAGTAAGTACTATGTTGATCAAAAAGTTGCAAATTCCAACTCAAGATCATCCTAAACCTTACAAGCTCCAATGACTCAATGATAGTAGAACAATGAAGGTACTTTTCCAAGCTTTAATATCTTTTACTTTGGGAAAATATAAAGATGAATTTCTTTGTGATGTGTACCAATGCATGCTGGAGACATATTGCTTGGCTTACCATGGCAATTTGAGAGGAGGGTCATGTATGATGGCTATTTGAATAGGTATTCTTTTGTAAAATATGGTAGAAAAACCACTCTTGTACCTTTGAGTTCTGCAAATGTATTTGCTGATCAATTAAAGTTAGATGAAAGAAAGAAAAAGTTTGAGGAAAAAGAGTTAAAAGAAAAACTAGAGTTGAGTGAAAAAATAGAGAAAAATCTAAGGGAAAAAAAGAAGAAGGAAAAAAGAAATGAAATTGAAGAAAAAAGGAAGAGAGATAGTTATTTGGCTACCGTTGGAGAGATGAGAAGGTTTTCACAAAAATCGATCTTTGTTGATAAGATAAGGAATCAACTACAAGGGGAATAAGATTAGGATTACCTTGTCGATCGAATATCTCAAGGCAAGAACACTTGATTGAGATTCGAATCACTCCACAAGCAAGATCGATCATGTCTAGCTTGAATGATTCTTGTTGATCAAATATCTCAAACACTTGTTTGAGATTCGAATCACTCCACAAGCAAGATTGATCATGTCGAGCTTGAATGATTCTACATGCAACCTAAACTACATAGAATTGCAAAGAAACTTAGCCATTGGCTAAAGAAGAGCACAAATGCTTCTTTTACTATATTTTCCAAGTCTACTTACAAATACAACATGTAGCCTCAAAATGAAACTACTAAAGGCCTTCCAAGAGTTGTAACATTCATACTTAATGGTAATAATTAACCATTATGTAATTGTAACCTAGAGTAAATTAAAAGTCTTAAACTACATTAATGAAATACAATAACTCTAAATTACTCTAAATTATAACCCACCCAAAATTTATAACAATCAAACTTCATTCTTCTTCAATGTGGCATGAATTGAAACATCTTTTTGATAATTTTGACAACCTTTTTCTTCACATCTCCATTGAAGGATATTGTAGGGTTGATGTCTTTTGGTTCATATCATTCTCTACTTCTTCAAGAGGATTTGTCCTCGAATCAAATTGTGAAACTTTGCTGCAAAAAATAAGTTATGGAAATACAAAGGACCTCCCAACACTCTCTCACGAGTATACACTCAAGGAATTTTAGGCCACTCTTTTTACACACGTTTACCCAAATGAAGCTCTCATTCTCACCTCTCAAAATTGTAAATAGAGCAAAGATTGAATTTTGAACTCTGGGTCGATTAAAAACTAAAAAGATGAAAGTAAATAAAAATCAAATTGAAAAAAAAATGCAAAGGAAACATATATCCGATCTTGAGCCTGAAGTTCTGATGCCAAATGATACGATAAGGAATCAACTACAAGGTGAATAAGATTCGGATTACCTTGTAGATCGAATATCTCAAGCCAAGAACACTTTGTTTGAGATTCGAATCACTCCAGAAGCAAATTTCGATCATGTCTTGCTTCAATGATTCTTGTTGATCAAATATCTCAAGACAAGAACACTTGTTTGAGATTCGAATCACTCCACAAGCAAGATTGATCATGTCGAGCTTGAATGATTCTACATGCAATCTAAACTACATAGAATTGCAAAGAAACTTAGCCATTGGCTAAAGAAAAGCACAAATGCTTCTTTTAATATATATATTTTTCAAGTCTACTTACAAATACAACATACATGGCTTTATATAGCCTCAAAATGAAACTACTAAAGGCATTCCAAGAGTTAGTAACATTCATACTTAATGGCAATAATTAACCCTTATGTAATTGTAACCTAAAGTAAATTAAAAGTCTTAAACTACATTAATGAAATACAATAACTCTAAATTACTCTAAATTATAACCCACCCAAAATTTATAACAATCAAACTTCATTCTTCTTCAATGTGGCATGAATTGAAACATCTTTTTGATAATTTTGACAACCTTTTCTTCACATCTCCATTGAAGGATATTGTAGGGTTGATGTCTTTTGATTCATATCATTTGTACTTATGTACAATGGAGGATTTTTTGTCTCTAACTATAACAACTTGGCTTTGCTTAGTGTTTTTCAATCTCTTTTACAGGAATTTGAAGACATGTTTCAAGATAAAAAAATACCTCCCATTAGAGGTATTAAACATAAAATAGACTTCATTCCAAGGACTGACATTCCTTATAAGCCAGCTTATCGAGTCAATCCAACCGAGACAAAAGAAATTCAAGACAAGTGGAGGAGCTCATGGAGAAGGGCTATGTACTAGAAAGTTTGAGTCCATGTTTTATACGAGACTTATTGGTGCCAAAGAAAGATGAAACTTGGCGCATATGCATGGATAATAGAGTCATCAACAAAATCAAGGTAAAGTACGACATCCTATTCCTAGGCTAGACAATATGCTTGATTTATTGAATGATTTGTGTGTCTATTTATAAATATTATTTTGAAATCTGGATATCATCAAATTAGAATGCATGTAGGAGATGAATAGAAAACAACTTTCGAAATTATGTTTGGATTGTATGAATGGTTTATTATGCCTTTTGGGTTAACTAATGCTCCTAATACACTTATGCGCTTAATATATAATGTTTTGAGAAAATATCTGAAAAACATATTGTTTATATTGATAATATTATAATTTATTTGAAAATTTTGCTTGAACATGTGGCATGTAAAGTTAGTTTTGATTACCCATCGAAAAGAAAATTTAATTTCAATAAGTGCAGTTTTTGTATGGAAAAAGTTCTTGGCTTGATAGTTGGTAAAAACAGAGTAGAAGTAGATAAAAAGAAAGTTACTTTTTTTCTTTGTCGGCTCAGCACGAAGATGCTGGAGTGACGCTATGAAGTCATTAGAGATTTGCTAACGCCAAAAAGTGCAAGTAAAATCAGAAGTTTTTATGGGTTAGCTAGCTTCTATAAAAGATTTATAAACGATTTTAGTAACCATAGCTGCACCATAAAATAACTTGATGAAAAATAATGTTGTTTTTAAATGGGGAGAAATGCAAAGAATGCATCCAATTTTCTTAAGAAGATATTAAGCAAACCATTATTTGTTTTGGCTAGCTGATAAAACTATTGAAGTTGAATGTGGTGTATGTGGAGTTGAATGTGGTGTATGTGGTTTGGGTATAAGTATTGTTTTAATTCAAGATGGAGCACTTGATATATTTTAGTGAAAAACTAAATGGGCCAACATTGAAATATATTACCTATGATAAAGAATTATTTGCTTTAGTTCATATATTGCATGTGTGGCAACACTACTTATGGCCTCGAGAATTTGTAATCCATTTTGATCATGAAAGCTTGAAGTATGTGAAGGGTCAAAGCAAACTGAATCGTAGACATGCAAAGTAGGTGGAATTTATTGAAACAGTTTTGTATGTCATCAAATATAAGCAAGGTAATGATAATATGGTAGCTGATGTGTTATCTAAAAGGTACGATCTCTTTACTTCTATTAGTGCAAAAATTCTTGGACTTGAGCATATTACCGAATTATATAGAAATGTCCAAGATTTCAGAACTATTTATGCATCTTGTCTTGCAAAATAAAGCTATGGATATTATTTGTTTCATAAATTTTTTATGCTTTGTATTCCTAAATGCTCTATAAAAGATTTGCTTTTGAGAGAAGCACATGGTGGTGCCTTAATGGGACATCTCAGGATTAATACAGTTTATAAGATGTTGCATAAACACTTCTTTTAGCCAAAGATGAAGCATGATGTCCATAAGTTTTGTAGCAAATGTTTTAATCGCAAAAAAACTAAATCTAGATCACAACCAAACCGATTTTATACTTCTTTGAATGTACCTAACAAACTTGGACCAATATATTTATAAAATTTGTTATTGGTTTACTGCACACTAAAAACGGTAAAGAGCTTCCTATACAAATGGACCTATTGCCAAGACCATTCAAACAAACCTAACAAACTTGGACCAATATATTTATAAAATTTGTTATTGGTTTAGTGCACACTAAAAAGGGTAAAGAGCTTCTTATACAAATGGACCTATTGCCAAGAAGTTCCTATACAAATGGACCTATTGCCAAGAAGATTCAAAAAATATGTCAACAATAGAATTCAAACCTACTTGCGGAGAGCTCATTTGATTTCAAACCTGTCGCATTAGCCACTAAAGTACATCAACATTTATTTTAAAGAACTATTTTTACTTTCATAAATTTTGTAAAAGTCAAATGGTCAATTTGACTTATTTTTTTGGGGAGATTAAAGAGGATCGGGAATAAATCTCATCCACAAACATTTTTTTTTTCGGGAGACTATAAATACCCATAATATGTTATGTAAAATTCAGATTCGTGGATGAATGTAACTCAGATCTCAAATTGACACGTTTCCCCTAAAAATCTGAGCATCATATTAGCCATTTCTAAGTTTCAAGAAATTCTTGTGATAGAATTGCACCTGAGCCATTCAATCAAGCCTTGATCAAGTTAGATTGTGGTGTGACTCAATTTTGAACAAGGTTCCAAATCTTGCTTCTAGATTTTCGATCGTAAGAGATAATCTAATTCTAGCCTTATCTCTTGGTTGATCCAAATTTCGTATAAGGAGGTGTTAATTACTTTGATTCAAGGGTTCTTGCTAAAACCAAAGCTTGGATCGTGGGGCTGAGGATTAGGGTTGCCTTATCAAGAGGATTTGATAAGCGCCAACAATGCTAGATTTTTGCAAAGCTAGAGGTCCTTCTAGAATCCTTGCAAACATTCATAGTGAAAGCTAAATTAACGGATTGATTCCAATCAAGAGCTGGTTAGAAGATGAATGACTCTCAGATTGAACTTGGAATCTAGGATGGTCACTCTTAGATACCAAGAAAATTCACTCAAGAATTAGCTTAATCAAAACTAATTCAATGAATCGGTTTAAACATCAAACCTAAAGCAAGGTTTGAAAAAGAATAACACCAAAAAGGTATCAAGAAAACACAAAGGTGTTGTTTGTATTCAACAATTTATTTCCAAACATGAATATTACATGCCTTTAAATAGGCCCAAAAGATAACCCTAACATAATAAAGTTCAAGCACTAACTACAAATGCTATTAAATATAAATTAAAGAAAATAAGGCATTCATAAATTGTCTTAATCGGTAATTCAACTACCAATGACAAGTCTTCTTATCACTTTCCAATGTTAGCCACTCCATTATTTTCTTGATTTGATACTTGAAACTTCTTCATATTGCTTCTTGTAATTGCTCGTTTGGGTACATGGAAGTGATCAGTTGTTGGATTCATATCAGGATTGTTTGAGAGCACTATAGCAAACCGATCCACAAGGCGCAGAGCCCACTTCGTCTTCGCCCCTCTCTTTCTGATATGAACCAAGAGACATCATTCATACAATATACTTCAATGAAAATGTGAAGAAAATGTTGTCAAAATTATCGAAAGAGGTTGCAATTCATGTCACATTGAAGAGGAATGAAGTTTGATGGTTATAAATTTTGGGTGGGTTACAATTTAGAGTAATTTAGGGTTATTGTATGTTAAGACATTTTATTTACTTTAGGTTACATTTACATAATGGCTAATTATGGTCATTAAGTATGAATGTTACAACTTTTGGAATGCCTTTAATAGTTTCATTTCGAGGCTATATAAAGCTATGTATGTTGTATTTGTAAGGTAGACTTGGAAAATATAGTAAAAGAAGCATTTGTGCTCTTCTTTAGCCAATGGCTAAGTTTCTTTGCAATTCTATGTAGTTTAGGTTGCATGTAGAATCATTCAAGCTCGACATGATCAATCTTGCTTGTGGAGTGATTCGAATCTCAAACAAGTGTTTGAGATATTTGATCAACAAAAATCATTCAAGCTAGACATGATCGATCTTGCTTGTGGAGTGATTCGAATCTCAATCAAGCGTTCTTCTTGCCTTGAGATATTCGATCAACAAGGTAATCTGAATCTTATTCCCCTTGTATTGATTCCTTCTCTTATCATTTATTATGATATGAACCAAGAGACATCAATCATACAATATACTTCAATGAAGATTTGAAAAAAATATTGTTGAAATTATCAAAAGATGTTTCAATTCATGCCACATTGAAGAAGAATAAAGTTTGATTGTTGTAAATTTTGGGTGGGTTACAATTTAGAGTAATTTAGAGTTATTGTATTTCATTATTGTATTTTAAGACTTTTAATTTACTTTAGGTTACAATTACATAATGGTTAATTATGACCATTAAGTATGAATGTTACAACTCTTGGAATGTCTTTAGTAGTTTCGTTTTGAGGCTATATAAAGCCATGTATGTTGTATTTGTAAGCAGACTTGGAAAATATAGTAAAAGAAGCATTTGTGCTCTTCTTTAGCCAATGACTAAGTTTCTTTGCAATTCTATGTAGTTTAGGTTGCATGTAGAATCATTCTAGCTTGACGTGATCAATCTTGCTTATGGAGTTATTCGAATCTCAATCAAGTCTTCTTGCGTTGAGATATTTGATCAACAAGAATCATTCAAGCTAGACATGATCGATCTTGCTTGTGGAGTGATTCGAATCTCAAACAATATTCCTGCCTTGAGATATTCGATCAAGAAGGTAATCCGAATTGATGAAATATTGTTTAACGTAGGAAAGAATGTAAATATATGTTTGTATATTTAGCTCATGTAAATCGATAAGAGGTTAATCTCAAGGGCTCAAGTCATTAAGCATTAGTCTGGTATCAGAGCCTCTCAATTTTTTGTGAGGGAAGAGGAGTTACTCGATCTTTAAGAGCGATGTCACAAAAACCAGGAGGAAGACATGAAAATTCAGAAGAATTTGGAGTATGTGATAGCTGAGCGAATAGCCCTTGTGTTCCAGGTGGTAAGACGCGGGGAGCGCAGTAAGTCCGTTGGCAAGCTTGGGTGCTTAGTCATATGAAAAATTCTGAAGAAAATCGTATGTACATCCTAACAACTTTATCAGAGACAAAACAAAGATTGACAACTTGTCAGCCACACAGTGAAGGCTCACATGCCAATTATCAGTGTCTGTAAATTATTATCTTTTAAATTATTAGTTTACTTTATGTCTTTTAGGAAAACAGATCTTGCAGCGGTCCTGTCTTGCTAGATTCGATCTTATCTCTTAGTTAGCGTTTTTTCAAATTTACGATCATATTTGAAGTCTATAAAAGGACTTCATCAATGTAAAGAGGGCATCGATCGGCCGATAGCTCTCTCTTGAATATCAATTGAAGAATTCAGAGAAAAATCATCCTACTCTTATTTTATCTATCTTATGAACGAATTTCTTAGAAAGCTCAGAAAATCAAGCCATCTCAAATTCTCTACCGATGAAGAAGAAAGTTCAAATGAACATCGAAGGGGAGAAAATCTCACCATCACAAATACTGTCAATCAAGAATATCAGATTGCCAGAATCGAAGATCAACTCAAAAATTGGACTATTCCAAAGGTAGATCCTAAAACTATCTACCAAATTTCAACCTTCAATCATACTCAAAGATCATGCATCAAATTCTCAGAGAAGAACATCTCAATTCATAGTAATAGGGAATCTCTAAATCTTTTTTCAAGATCTCTTATACTCCAACATCGTGAAGAGTTTAACTATCTCCATGTCGGTCTTGTCCAAGTCGCGGTAAAACCATTGTTCAGACTTGGATTAGATATCCCAGTTCTTATCTCCTTACGAGATAAGAGACATGAAGATTTCTCAAATTCCTTGTTGGGAATGGTTCAATCCAATTTAGAGAATGGACCAGTCTATTTAATTTGTTACCCAAACTTTACTCTGCGCTCCACGACCCACACATATTATCAGCTCTCATGCTCGATTTACAGTAAAAAAAATTAAACATCAAGGCTGAAACCCATTCTTCAGTCATCATATTCAGGGTTTATTATAAGCTCATGAATACAAACATTTCTCCAAGAGCATTAAGATCCTCACCAAAAGGATCGACTATGCTCATAGAAGCAAATATTGGAAAATCATCAGTGACAGTCCTAAAAACACTTTCTTGGGATCAAATAACTAGAAGCACTCTCTGGAAAATAGAAGATGCAAATCTCCCAAAGAGGAAAGAGTCTCAAAACCCAGTCCAAATCATCGAACATGACGATGGAAGCGTTGAAATAAAATTCAGCGAAGAACCTTCGTCAGAGTCGAAAGTAAAGGAATTCCTGAGTTCTAGACCAAGTACTTCAGGAATATCAAGGTCAATGTATGACCCTTAAAGGTAAAAGAGGTCAGTTATGATCAAAAAAGGGCGTCAATCCACTATGAAGATGGCTCAAGGTCTCCAACCCATACGGATATGGATACTCAATCCGTCTACGAAAGCCAGCTAAATGTCATTACAGCTGATTTCCAGATAGACAAAGAATTTTTTAAAGCAGATTTTATGTCAACTACCAACTCTTCAAAAAGAAATGCCTTCTTCCAAACCTACAAAGAGGCTGAGCGAAATGAATTAAGAGCTCAGTGGTATTCTCACATGGAAGCCATCAAAGAAAATATACCATTCTTCGAATGGTTTGAAGAAAATATTCTGCAGGTGTGCACCTTGACCCAGAGAAGTTGGAAGACTACCAAGAGAGGCGAGGTATATTCGAAACATCCTCCGTTAGAAGAAGTCGAATTCGACAACTACTACGGAGAAAAGGTCAAAGCTAGCCCTTTCAAACATATTCCGGAAGGACTAGAAAAGGGTAATCCGACCCTAAAGGATATCAAGAATATCCAGCATCAAAACAATTATTCAAATAAGATTTTATCCACGATCGCTACTCAACTTGAAAGTATCGAGGGAAAAATCTCAAAGAAATCAGGTACTCAGCAGGAACAGGCAAGCAGCTCTGTACCAAAGGTTGATGAGTCAATACCAATACTCAGACCAGCAAATCTCGAAATATTTACAAAAAGGATTTCAAAAGAAGAGGCTGCAATGGCCAAGATAGAGGAAAAGTTGGACAGGATATTAAATCCCGCCATGATGCCTCAAGATTCATCTGTCAATGTCGTCAACAATGACGACGAGAACCAAGAATTCGAAGACGAGATTGCAAATGAGAGAGAAGAACCTTTCTACAATCGAATTGAAAGGATCTCTAGAAGAAGTCAAAATAATGCCAGTAATCAGAAAAACTGGTATCCTCAACCGTCTTTTCCGGATATCCAATTCGAAGAAAAGACACTACAAACTCAAGCTCATTACGATGGTTTAGCAATCTATGAATGGAATATCGATGGATTATCTGACTATCTGATAATGAATGTTGTCAATGAGATGATGATGGCCGCAGGCGCGTATAAATTACAAGGCCATAAATCCGACCATCAGATAGCTCAAGTTTTGGTAATCGGATTTACCGGGCAACTCAAGGATTGGTGGGACAAATATCTCGACGAAACAACCCGCCAACAGATATTAAACCACTATGTCATTAGGCCAACTACTCAAATTATCAAAGAAGAAGGTCCATCAACTAGGACCGAAGTACAACATGAAAGGGTAGAGGATGCTGTCAACACCCTCATATATACCCTCATAGAATTCTTCGTCGGCGACCCTCTGAAATACCAGGAGAGATCCGCCGAGATACTCATGAATCTGAAATGCCCTACCTTAGGTGATTTCAGGTGGTACAAAGACATGTACTTCAGCAAAGTTTATTAAAACAGATAGTTCGTTGGAATTCTGGAAAGAGAATTTCGTCAATGGACTACCAAAACACTTTTCAAGGAGAATCAAAGATGGTCTTAAGACAAAGTACAATGGAACAATCCCATGGCAAACTTTGTCATACGGATCCATAGCATCCTTCATCATAGAAGAAGGACTCAGACTTTGTAATGAGTCAAAGATTCAAAACGAAAAGAGCTTGGTAGATTTTGCGATCAATATGGATGCAAGGGAATAGAAGCTCCCTCAACCTCCAGACGAAAGAAGGTTAAGACGCATCCAAAACCTTATCATTCATATAGGCCTAAAGAAACATATCGGAGTAAACCCGTGCAGTCTCAGAAGCCAACATATTCAAGAAGGAAGTATATTCCTACAAAAACCCATAAAGGAAAGAAAAAGCAAACTTGCTTCAAATGTCGTGAAGGACACTATGCTAACAAGTGTCCAATCATCAGAGGAAAGATCAATGAGTTGGATATAGATCAAGAGCTGAAAAATCAGCTATTACGACTAACCCTAACCGACTCAGAGCAATCGAGCGAGGGAGAAATCCTCGAACTCCAAGAAGAATCTGATTCATATTCTAGCACAGAATACGAATCAGAACAAGAAGGAAAAAGGACGTGCGAAGGATGCATAAATGTCCTTACCAAGGATCAAGAAATTCTACTCGAAGTAGTAGAAAAAGTTCAAGACCCAGAAATTCAACAGAAGATTGCTCAACGACTTAGAGATGCCATGACAATCTCTAAGCCACCTGAAAGGGAAGAAAGAAATCCCTACAGACTCCAATCTGTTCTCCAAAGATTTGAAAAACCGAGGGAACTCACTACTCAAGATTTACAAAGAGAGATTAATAATCTCAAACAAGAGGTACAGGCGCTAAGATCTGAAACCAGGTCAGAATCTTATACGCTTCGTCAAGAAATTCTCAATCTTCAGGAAAGGCTGCCCGCACAAAAGGAAACGGCGCAACCAAACCTGGATGAAGAAGATTTTCAAAGTTCCTTCGTTGGAGCCATCACCACTTCTCAATTTCAAAAATGGTACGCTCTCGTTACCTTAAAAATTTATGATTTCAAAATCACACTAAAGGCTCTCATAGATACTGGAGCCGATCAAAATTGCATTCAAGAAGGCCTAATACCTACAAAGTATTTTGAAAAAACTACTGAAGGCCTTAGAGGTGCTAACAACAACAAACTCAAAATTAATTACAAA
>JAGKQH010000024.1:0-147500 GCA_018691285.1 Cucurbita argyrosperma subsp. sororia
CTATCAAAAGTTCATGTTTGCAATGATGGAATTTGCTTCGTAAATTCCTTCCTTTTAGTAAAAGACTTAGGACAAGAACTAATCCTAGGTACTCCTTTCATTACTCAATTATATCCTTTTAGAATAACTGAAAAGGGGTTAGAATCAAAAGCCTTAGGAAAGAAGATAAAATTTAACTTTCTTTCCCCCATAAGGATTAGCGAAATAAATAACCTTCAAAAGAATACAATTATTCAGTCAATAAATGTATTAAATTATAAAGAAAAACAAATTTCCTTTTTGAAAGAAGAAATTTCATTCAAAAGAATAGAAGAACAAATTCAAAATAAGACTGTCCAGTCTAAAATCAAAACTTTACAAACTCAATTAGAAAGAGAAGTTTGTTCAAATATCCAAATGCCTTTTGGAATAGGAAACAACACATAGTTGATCTTCCATATATCAAAGCTTTCGAGGAGAAAAATATTCCTACAAAAGCCCGACCTATTCAGATGAATAAAGAATTACTAACATTCTGCAAAGCAGAAATTAATGATCTTTTGCAGAAAGGTCTTATTAGACCATCAAAGAGCCCCTGGTCATGTGCGGCTTTTTACGTCAACAACCAAGCAGAAAAGGAACGCGGAGTCCCGCGACTGGTAATTAACTACAAACCCTTAAATAAGGTTTTGGAATGGATCAGATATCCAATTCCAAATAAATCAGATTTAATGCAAAGAATTTCAAATGCAAAAATATTTTCAAAATTTGACATGAAATCAGGATTTTGGCAAATCCAGATTTCAGAAAAAGACAAGTACAAAACGGCTTTCAATGTCCCTTTCGGACAATACGAATGGAACGTTATGCCATTTGGGCTAAAAAATGCTCCATCCGAGTTTCAAAAGATTATGAATGATATTTTCAATCCTTTTCAAGACTTTTCAATTGTTTATATTGATGATGTTCTGATTTTTTTCTCAAAACATCGATCAACACTTCAAGCATCTCCAAAAATTTTTGACGACAGTCAAAAGAAACGGTTTAGTTTTGTCTAAACCCAAAATTAAACTTTTTCAAACAAAAATCCGTTTTCTTGGATTTGAAATCCATTTGGGTCTAATTAAACCCATTCAAAGGTCCATTGAGTTTGCCTCAAACTTTCCGGACCAAATTACAGATAAAACCCAACTACAAAGATTTTTGGGATGTCTCAATTATGTGTCTGATTTCCTTCAAAATATCAGACCTATCTGCAAGACACTTTTTGAAAGGCTCAAAAAGAACCCAAAGCCCTGGACTGAAGAACACACCAGAACAGTCCAAAAAATCAAATCCCTTGTCAAGTCAATTCCGTGTTTATCGCTGATAAACCCAAGGGCTAGTTTAATAGTGGAGACCGACGCATCCGATATTGGATATGGAGGAATCCTAAAACAGTCCCTTGACAAGAAAGAATCCATTGTCCGTTTCCATTCAGGAATATGGAATTCTACTCAAAAAAAATTATTCAACAGTAAAGAAAGAAATACTTTCAATAGTACTTTGTGTACAAAAATTTCAAAGTGATTTAATTAACAAAAGTTTTGTTATCAAAATCGACTCAAGGGCATCTAAATTTGTTTTAGAAAAAGATGTCAAAAATCTTGTGTCTAAACAAATTTTTGCTAGATGGCAAGCCATTTTATCTTGCTTCGACTTTCAAATTTTGCCTATAAAAGGGATCGAAAACCCCTTGGCAGATTACCTCTCAAGAGAGTTCTTACTCTCAAATGAAAAATTCTCCATTCTCCCTAACCAATCTATCTCCCATCAATGACCGGAAAGAAAGTGATAGAAAAAGGGAAGAAGCCCAATGCTTCTTCAAGCACACCTACTCCAATGACATCCGACAGCTATGCAATGGATGCTGGTTTCACATTGGTGACCAGATCTAAAGCAAAGCTTTCTCAAAAACAGGCGGAGGTTATCACTCCGACGAGGCCTTCAGCCTCTTCAACACGGCCATCTGCCGTTACTCCATCGAGACCCACTGTCTCTTCCACTTCAAAGGGACCTTCTGTCCCCTCGACCTACTCGGACGCGGTTGTTCCCGTTCGTTTTTTTTTCTCCAGTTCCTGAAATCAAAACCTATTTTCAAAAATCTGTGTCCATACCAGAAGCTCTGGTAGAACCAGAATACGACGACCCGAAAATCGGCGAAGTCATTAAAAAAGCCTATCCATCGGGATTCTTTTATATCCCAGAAGATCTTCATAAAACCAGAAGGTTTTATGAATTCATTCTAGTCGACACAAAATTCGTCGAAATTACTCATATTCCGAGTCGCGATGATCCTTCGAAAATCGCGTATTCAAAATTAAAAATTTTTAAAGTCATGAATCCGACGTATTGGAATCAAGATCCATACACGGAAAAGACATTCTCAAAACCTTTTGTTCCTCATTCTTACTCCTACAGAGGCTATCAGATGGCATGGTTCAATGTCATTTGGTATCAAAATTACGAGCATTCATGGTTCATTCAATTCTGCCAGAACGCTCATAAAATTCATTACCCATTTTGGTTCATCAAATGGTGGAAAATCTTTGGATCAGCCAAAGATATATTTCCAGTTCCAATACAAGAATCGTTCCACTATTTCGTCCAAAATATATTCAAAATCCCATTTCCATTGACCATGCGCTTTTGCGTATATTTTCAAATTCCTTGGATTTTAACTTGGAATTTTCAAATTAAATGGACCGAAGACCAAATAAAACAGGTCTTCAAAACTATCAAAATCAAATGGTGGGATAAATATACTTATACCCACGCAGACATCAAAGCGGTAAAGGTCTGGCTATCTGAGAATGGCCACCTTCAGGATTTATCCAAGAAGAAGACCTCCGAATTCCTTAATTCAAAGTCGAGGCTACTCGCCGCTTTAGCCCAGACAACTTCGGAAGCTGATTTTCAAAAGCTTCTTCAAGAAGCCGCATCAGTCGGTTCGACGTCTTCTCCTTCTATTATAGAAGAAGAAGATGAAGACACGATCTATGATCTCAATGATCCATTTTTGGATTCACAACCACCTTTGTAGATATCATCATCTCAATGACTGAATAGTCGTTAAACTAATTGTAAAAAAAAAAAAAAAAAAAAAAAATTCAAATCCGTGAATGGAATATGTTCCATTCATTTTTCCTTCTTTTGGCACCTTTACCTTTTTGGTTTTTCTCATTATTAATGTACTTTTTCTTATTTCATCATTTCATAAAGGAATTGATGAAATATTGTTTAACGTAGGAAAGAATGTAAATATATGTTTGTATATTTATGTATAAACATATATATTAATTAAGCTAGGATGATAGAGCTCATGTAAATCGTAAGGGCTCAAGTAACATACATGGCTTTATATAGCCTCAAAATGAAACTATTAAAGGCATTCCGTAACATTCATACTTAATGATCATAATTAGCCATTATGTAAATGTAATGTAAAGTAAATAAAATGTCTTAAAATACAATAACTCTAAATTACTCTAAATTGTAATGCACCCAAAATTTACAACAATCAAACTTTATTCTTCTTTAATGTAGCATGAATTGAAACATCTTTTGATAATTTTGACAACTTTTTCTTCAATCTTCATTGAAGTATATTGTATGATTGATGTCTCTTGGTTCATATCACATACTGTCTCTCGTTTCATTCTCATTCCATTTTTAGCAGCAATTTCTATATCTTACCCGGTTGGATTTGCAAGAACTCTTATGGGGATTTTCTTCTCTCACTCTCTCTACATGACCCTCCCTCTATTCTCCTTCTTCCTCTGGGTTTTTTCCTCCTACTTTGCGGGTTAGACATATTCTCGTCGGAGCCAAGATAGCATCGTCGCTATCCGACGATCCCTCAACAATTTTCGATGGTCAAGAAAATATTATGCTGCCCAATCATACGTCTCCTCCGAACTAGGTTGCCGATATCTTCACAAAATGTGTTTCTCGACTTCTCTTTAAATTTTTCAGATTCAAGATTTATGTTCGTTCAAATCTTACTCCCAACTTATGGCGGAGTGTTAAGAATATTTAGTCCTGAATTATGGTTTACCATATATATCATATTTGAACTTTTTTTTACAAGGAAAATAATTATATGATTGAGGATATTTAGCCTTCTATTACGGTTCACCATAGATGCCATATTTTCCATTCAATCTTACAATAAGTATCCTATTTGATCTTTTGTGATAGGCAAATATCTTATATCCCATTATTACTTTTTTCATATTCATTATAATTTATTTGATTCTCTACAGGATTATAAACAGAGAATTTATAGACCATAAAATTTCCTTAAACCAATTCCTACACTTTCTAAATGGACTCCCCCAACAAATTTGACTAAGGATTTGAGAACTAAAATTGGTCCAAATACATTTACCCAATTTGAGGTCTTCATGGTCACGGGATGGAAGAAATTTGAAAATATAATTAAAGCCTACACGCAAAGTTGTCCTTTCAAACCAATTCCAATCTGTCTATAGGCAGTCGAGGGGAATCAAAGAAATTATTATCAGGTCCATTTTTTTATAAATTTAAGGAAAACTCCAAATTTCACATCCACGGTCCCTCATGCTTCAATCAAACTTTTAACATCAACTTTATGGTATTAAGAAGAGAAGTGTTCATTTAAAAAGTTGAAGGTGGAGGAGCTCTCTAACCAACTTGCCCAATAGCCTTAAAATCGGTAGAAAAATGGTGAAGATTTTGAAAGTTTCAAACAAAAAATTTGTAGCCCACATATGGTCATTTTTTCAAATCTATTTTTTAAGCTTGAAAGGAAAATAAGGAAGAGATTTCAAAAAGAAATTGAGGCAGGAAACTGTATGGATCTCCCAACAAATAAAGAGTTTCTAGGTTTTTGTTGGAATATTGTAATTAATTCTTTAATTTTAATAATAATTTTTATTATTTTATTTACAATTTAATATCATCCCAGGTATGAAAATTCAAGGTTATTAATGTAATCTTGAAGTTAACATATAGGAGGATAGTATTCAAGTAATAACCTAAAAGGTCTATAAGTATATGCATAAGGTTGGGTGCTTATTTTGGTAACACTATTGATACGGCCAACGTTGTAATCGTTACAAATCATTTGATCCAAATCATTCATGTGGAGACATGTGAGTGGGGGTAGTCTATACAATGAGTTTGTCTATAACTGAACCAAGAAATATTTTAATCTCTCTTTATAAATCCATTAATTGAGAAGATTAATATTTCACATGATGATCGTATGCAACTCGATCTTAATTCTGAATGAGTTATGAACCTCAGCCAATGAAGGCTTGACCATTACTTTGCATGGGTGAGAATGAATCTTTTAGCCAACTCAAAATGCCTACCATTTTGGAGACTTGACCAAATAGGGAGCTTTTCTATACTGAATTGGTCTTTTTTCTTTTTTTGCATCAAAATCCGGTAAATTTCCTAGCGGGGAATCGACCGCTCTTCCTTGTAGATGCTACTTTTCATCTTAGTCTGTCGTTTCCCAATCCTCTTCCCCACAAACTGTGATAAGATAAGGAATCACTATAAGGGGAGTAAGATTTGGATTACCTTGTTGATTGAATATCTCAAGGCAAGAACATTGTTTGAGATTCGAATCACTCCACAAGCAAGATCGATCATGACTAACTTGAATGATTCTTGTTGATCAAATATCTCAACGCAAGAACACTTGTTTGAGATTCGAATCACTCCACAAGTAAGATTGATCATGTCAAGCTTGAATGATTCTACATGCAACCTAAACTACATAGAATTGCAAAGAAACTTAGTCATTGGCTAAAGAAAGCACAAATGCTCTTTTTACTATATTTTCCCAAGTCTTCATACAAATACAACATACATGGCTTTATATAGCCTCAAAATGAAACTATTAAAGGCATTCCAAGAGTTGTAACATTCATACTTAATGGCTATAATTAACCATTATGTAATTGTAACCTGATATGAATTCAACTGCTGACCCTTTGCATGTACTTGAAGGACTGATTACAAGAAGGTTAAGAAGATTCAAGAGGCCTATACATTGCATCTTCAAAAGCTAGCTAGTGTACCGGTTGAAACAAAGACTTTTGAGCCCAAAAATCTTTATAGCATTAGCATATCAAATCAAGAAGATAATGGAGTGGCTGATATTGGAAAGTAATTAGAAGACTTACCTTTGGTAGTTGAATTACCAATTAAGGAAATTTATGGAAAGTAATTAGAAGACTTAGTTGAATTACCAATTAAGGAAATTTATTAATGTCTTATTTGCTTCAATTTGTATTTAATAGCATTTACTAGTAATTTGTGGTTGGTAGCTGAACCATATTATGTTAGGGTACCTTTTAGACCTATTTAAAGGCATGTAATACTCATGTTTGGAGGATTTTGTTGAATACAGAAAAAAACCTTTGTGTTTTCTTGATACCCTTTTGCTGTTATTCTTTTTCAAACCTTGCTTTAGGTTTGATGTTTAAACCGATTCATTGAATTAGTTTTGATCAAGCTAATTCTGGAGTGAATTGTCTTGGTATCTAAGAGTGATCATCATAGATTCCAAGTTCGATCTAAGAGTCATTCATCTTCTAACAGCTCTTGGTTGGAATCAATCCGTTAAGTTAGCTTTCTCTGTGAGCGTTTTGCAAGGATTCTAGAAGGACCTCTAGCTTTGCAAATTCCAGCATTGTAGGCGCTTATCATAACCTAAAGTAAATAAAATGTCTTAAAATACAATAACTCTAAATTGTAATCCACCCAAAATTCATAACATGAAACTTCATTCTTCTTGAATGTGGCATGAATTGAAATATCTTTTGATAATTTCAACAATATTTTCTTCACATCTTGTATGATTGATGTCTCTTGGTTCATATCAACATCTCATTAGCTTTAATTTTACGTTACTTCTCTATATTATTTCGATGAAAATGGGTCTGATTTCAATGTTGGTGCAATCTCAAAGAATATCATTATTTTTATTTGCTAATCTGTTTACTACCGAATTATCAATTGAATTTATAGTCACCCAATCAAAATAATTCATTTTATAAGCTTGTTCAAATCGACATGATTAGTGTCACGGTCTTACATCAATTGCATAATGGAATTTGTTTATTACGACTCTCAAGTGGTCCGATGGGCGACACTCGCATAATAAACTCAATTTACTTTGACACGTAAATGCTTCCACTAATGAGAAACTATCGTATTATATTAGTTTGACCCATACATTTTGACCGTTTGCAAATAAGGTATGAACTACCCTAAGCATAATTTAGTAGATACGGTATGAATTAAGATCACAAAGTTTGATAGTTCAATTTCTTACTCCTAAAATGTTAAACTTAAAAAAATGAAAATTTAGAGACCTATTAGACATAGTCTTAGGTTTACGGACCAAATAGATATAAAGTTGAAAGTTTGTCTTGTTCTAAACATATAATTTAGATAACTTTGAATGTCCAATAAGCTTTTAATCTTACATGATTTTAAAACTTCATCATAAAGTATATATTCCATCTTAAAACACTGTTATGGACTTACGTGTTCGAAAGCATCTTTAAGACGACACAACAAAAAACTAAATTAAATAAATAAACGTAAAAATTAAAAATACCGTATTTTAACTTAAGTCTAAGAAAATAAATACGAATACAGTATGCATGTGTCATGGTCTCAAATTGTAGTGTCGTCGTCAGCCGTACAGAGGTTCGGTTGATTCATTGAAGTATATTGAATGATTGATGTCTTTTGATTCTTATCATTATCTCTTGGTTAATCCAAATTTCGTATAAGGAGATGTTAATTACTTTGCTTGAAGGGTTCTTGCTTCAATAAAAGCTTGGATCTTTGGGCTGAGGATTAGGGTTGCCTTATCAAACAGTGTCTGGAGGAAGAAGACGATGACGTGGTCGGTTCAGTTGAATCGGCCCAGTCGACCCTAAATCCAATATTTTCTCAGTTTTTCTCACTTTTAACCCCCTACCAAACCGGTTATCATGAAAACTCTTACGACACCAGACACAATAAGGAGTCCGTGGAAGGAAATTTGAAGTAATTTGGATACCGAAAGCTCAAAACGAAAGTCCCAAACATCACCAATGAAGCAAGCAACTCATGTTAGGGTTTATATGGTTACAAATGCAAGTTGCAACTTATGCCTCAAGGAATTATGGACCTTAGCAACTTACAAGATTGAGAACCAAGAATAACACCACACAAGCTTTACAACTACCTAAATAAGAAGAATGCTAGGTACCACAAAAGAATAAGGGACCAACGTCCTCAGACACAAAAACTCAAGAATACTAGGTAATACTTTAATCCTGTCTAAAATAACCCATGGCCTCCCACCAAGATTGATAAGGTAAGGAATCAATACAAGGGGAATAAGATTCGGATTACCTAGTTGATGGAGGGGAATAAGATTCGGATTACCTTGTTGATCGAATATCTCAAGGCAAGAACATTGTTTGAGATTCGAATCACTCCACAAGCAAGATCGATCATGTCTAGCTTGAATGATTCTCGTTGATCAAATATCTCAACGCAAGAACACTTGATTGAGATTCGAATCACTTCACAAGCAAGATTGATCATGTCGAGCTTGAATGATTCTACATGCAACCTAAACTACATAGAATTGCAAAGAAACTTAGCCATTGGCTAAAGAAAAGCACAAATGCTTTTTTTACTACATTTTCCAAGTCTACTTACAAATCCAACATACATGGCTTTATATAGCCTCAAAAATGAAACTATTGAAGGCATTTGAAGAGTTAACATTCATACTTAATGGCCATAATTAGCTAATTGTAACCTAAATGAAATAAAAAGTCTTAAAATACAATAACTCTAAATTACTCTAAATTGTAACCACCCAAAATTTATAATAATCAAACTTTATTCTTCTTCAATGTGGCATGAATTGAAACATCTTTTGATAATTTTGACAACTTTTTCTTCACATCTTAATTGAAGTATATTGTATGATTGATGTCTCTTTATCATTCTCCACTTCTTCAAGAGGATTCGTCCTCGAATCTATTTGTGAAACTTTGCTGCAAGAAATAAGTTATGGAAGTACAAAGGACCTCACAACACTCTCTCACGTGTATACACTCAAAAAAAATTTAGGCCACTCCTTTTGCACTCATATACACAAATGAAGCTCTCATTCTCACTTCTCAATTTTTTTTAGAAGAGCCTAAATTGGATTTTTTAATTTGGGTCGATTAGAAACTATAAAGATAAAAACAAATTGAAAATAAACGCAAAGGAAACATTATATCCGATCTTGAGCCTGAAGCTCTGATACCAAATGATAAGATAAGGAATCAATACAAGAGAAATAAGATTCGGATTACCTTGTTGATCGTATATCTCAAGGAAAGAACATTGTTTGAGATTCGAATCACTCCACAAGCAAGATCGATCATGTCTAGCTTGAATGATTCTTGTTGATCAAATATCTCAACGCAAGAACACTTGATTAAGATTTGAATCACTCCACAAGCAAGGTTGATCATATCGAGCTTGAATGATTCTACATGCAACCTAAACTACATAGAATTGCAAAGAAACTTAGCCATTGTCTAAAGAAAAGCACAAATGCTTCTTTTACTACATTTTCCAAGTCTACTTACAAATCAAACATACTTGGCTTTATATAGCCTCAAAAATGAAACTATTGAAGGTATTCCAAGAGATGTAACATTCATACTTAAATGGCCATAATTATCCATTAGGTAATTGTAACCTAAATGAAATAAAAAGTCTTAAAATACAATAACTCTAAATTACTCTAAATTGTAACCACCCAAAATTTATAACAATCAAACTTCATTCTTCTTCAATGTGGCATGAATAGCAACATCTTTTGATAATTTTGACAACTTTTTCTTCACATCTTAATTGAAGTATATTGTATGATTGATGTCTCTTGGTTCATATCAAAGTTTTCCTCTTTTAGGTGGGATTCCCTGCACCATGTTTCCTTTGCAGGATGTCATGTTTGGCTTGATTCCCACACCTAGATGAGATGCCCTACACCATGTTATGGGTACCTAGAGATTTTCAGCATGCTATGTTCATGTATGCACCGACCACGTGACCTTTATGGTCTATCATGGGGAGTAGTCTAGGGCCACGATAGAACAAGAAGAGAGAAAGTTTCCTTAGCCACAAATCAATAACCTCCTAAGACCTCCCACGGTACAGTTTGCTCATGACTTAGACTACATTGCTTGGAATGCATGAAGCCTTGAGTGTAGGTATTCAGACTGTATTATAGGGCAAGCCCTTAATGCAGGATTACACTACATCGCTTGGAACGTATGATAAGCGCCTACAATGCTGGAATTTGCAAAGCAAGAGGTCCTTCTAGAATCCTTACATAACGTTCACAGAGAAAGCTAACTTAACGGATTGATTCCAACCAAGAGCTTGTTAGAAGATGAATGACTCTTAGATCGAACTTGGAATCTATGACGGTCACTCTTAGATACCAAGACAATTCACTCCAGAATTAGCTTGATCAAAACTAATTCAATGAATCGGTTTAAACATCAAACCTAAAGAAAGGTTTGAAAAAGAATAACACCAAAAGGGTATTAAGAAAACACAAAAGTTTTGTCTGTATTCAACAAAATCCCCCAAACATGAGTATTACATGCCTTTAAATAGGTCTAAAAGGTAACCCTAACATAATATGGTTCAGCCACCCACCACAAATTACTAATAAATGCTATTAAATACAAATTGAAGTAAATAAGGCATTAATAAATTTCCTTAATTGGTAATTCAACTACCAAAGCATGTCTTCTAATTACTTTCCAATATCAGCCACTTCATTATCTTCTTGATTTGATATGCCAATGCTATAAAGATTTTTGGGCTCAAAAGTCTTTGTTTCAACTGGTACATTAGCTAGCTTTTGAAGATGCAATGTATAGGCCTCTTGAATCTTTTTAACCTTGCTTCTTGTAATAGGTCCTTCGGGTACATGCAACGGGTTAGCAGTTGAATTCATATCAATTTTTATCAACAAACATGAATATTACATGCCTTTAAATAGGCTCAAAAGATAATCCTAACATAATAAAGTTCAACCACCAACTACAAATGCTATTAAATACAAATTGAAGAAAATAAGGCATTCATACAAACTATTATTAAATGCTATTAAATATAAATTGAAGAAAATAAGACATTCATAAATTGTCTTAATTGATAGTTCAACTACCAATGGCAAGTCTTCTAATCACTTTCCAATATCAACCACTCCATTATTTTCTTGATTTGATTCTTGAATCTTCCTTGTATTGCTTCTTGTAATGGCTCGTTCGGGTACATAGAAGTGATCAGTTGTTGGATTCATATCAACGTATGAAGCTTGGATGAAGGTTTTCAGACTATGCCGCTTGGAACGCATGAAGCCTTGGACATAGGTTAGCAAACCATATCGAAGCGCAAGCCCTAAGATTCGAGTTAAGACTACGTCGCTTGGAACGCATGAAGCCTTGGATGTAGGTTAAGTTTTTGTTGCTTGGAACGCATGAAGCCTTAGACACATGATTTTCAGGAGCATGTCTAATGCCGTAAATCCTAGGGGGAGTGTCTTGGAGAATGAATCAAGAACATAACAAGAACCAAAAAAGTACCAAGAACAAGAGAAAGATCAAGGTCTAGAACATGGATCAAGATCCTAGTTCTAATGACAAGAATTGATTATTGGTTTCTTCCTTAGAACTTGGTTATAAATCCATGTTATAGTCCTTGATCTTTCTCTTGGTCCTGGTACTTTCTAAGTTCTTGTTCGTGTTGGGTTTTATGTCCTAAAACTCGTAGTTTGTAAATAAAAACATATTCTATTTTTAATAAAGTTATTATTGATGTTTATTTAGTAAAGATTGTTATTGAATAAAGTGAATTTACGATCGTTAATCTAAATCCAATAAACTAAGAATACTATGCCTATAGTATGATTACTTGAACTATATGTAGAGACATAAGAGTGGATCAAGTTCAAGTATATAGTCAAATTGATCTATAGTACAGGGATAAGGCTGAATACCTTATCGTGGGGACACTATGGATGCGGCTCACTTTTGTATATGACATAAACAATGTGATCACTAAATTGTACATGCGGAGACATGTGAGTGGGGGCGTCCTATGCAATGAGTATTGCATAAGATCGGACCATGAAGAAAATCACTCACTTTATAATGTCGTTTACTGTTGAGACTAATTTTCTTTTCTTTCGATGACTTAGGTAACTCGATCTTAATCTTGAGCTAACCATGGACTTTTGTTTATTCGGAATTATCCTTAAATTTCTGCATGGGTGAGAGTGGCTCGAGTTCGCCAAATCAATAGGCCTCTCACTTCAGGGGTAAGACTGGGTGAATGGCTGGGGACATGAGGTGCAAGATAGAATTCGCTCCTACCCACTTTTGGGGATAGAAGAGAGGTAGTTCCCTTAAGTACTGACTCCAGATCTTGAACAAGGGGCCCCACCCTCTCATTGGCCTGAGAGGGATTCGGTTTATTGGTCGGACCACAAACCAATTGTTCATTAGAGGATCAGTGGGACATAAGGAACAAGAAGTAACTTCAGGGGTAAAATGGTTAATTGACCTAGCTCTAGTTACGAACAGCCTGTGAAGGATTGACTTACTAATCATGGTTATATCAAATGAACAGAAATATATCTATAGTGAGGGGAGAGCAACTACTAGTCTATAGTGTAGTGTCCTAGTAGTTAACGAATGTTGGTTAAAAAGTTAATGAGTTTAGCCGGTTAATCTTGAATCGTTGGAGCCCGTGATCTATAGGTCCATTAGGTCCCTCTGCTAGCACATATCGGACTAAACCATAGAACAGTGTGACGAGTGAGTTCGAAGTGTTCGAATTCAAATTATGGAATATGCACTACATATATACGATATATTTGACCGCATTTTTGTTTTATTTACGAATTAAACAAAAAGAGAGAATTTGAGATATTTAAATAAGATTTGAATATTTTAATCAAATATGTGTCGGAATTGATTGGGATTGACATTTGAATTATTATTAAATATTAATTAAATAGTTTAATTAATCATTTAATATTATTTTAATTTTAAATTAATTATTCAAATTAATTGTTGAATTAAAATGAAGAAAATCAAAATGTTGACTTCACTTAATGGAAAAATACACGTTTGAGTTAGTGGAATTTTGAGGTGTCAAAATTTGGTTTAACCAAACTTGCATGCTTGCCAAATAAACCCCACAAATTTGAGTGGAAATTTCAGTGTCAAAATGGTAAAATCAAACTTGCACGCTTGCCACATAATCCCAAACATTTGAGTGGAATTTTGAGTTTCAAAATTTGGTGTTCGCAAATTTGCATGAACATGCAAACATAACTCTATAAATAGAGTGATCAAGGTACATGGAACTTCTCCATTGGAAAAACCTTGAGAAAAACTCTCACAAACTCTCTCTTCATATATACTAAATCCCTCCGAAGTTTAGTCACTCATTGGATTCCACAATCCCGTTCTAAGACCGGAGAATAGTGGATAAGACACTAGTGGTGGTTCGAAACTAGTTCGTGAGGAAAAAGAAATTTGAAAGACAAAAGGTTAGTACTCAAACACCTTGAGTTTTAATACGTATGAACATGCTTATTATTTACTATAATTGATGTTCTAAGAGTGCCTAAGATCCAAATTGCTTCCGCATGTGTTATAGTAACACCATCAATTGGTATCAAAGCAAGTTTTAGGCACTTTATTTACATTAATTTGAGCATGGTGGGTACCATTTCATGAATGAAATTTTGTGGTTGCTAAAGTGGATGTTTTTGGTTTTGGCATTTTTTTATGCTTCGATTTGATACAGTTATTGTAATAATAAGCCTAACGTGTATGAGTTTTAATGAGTGAAGAAAGGTCTATAATTTTTATGGAGTCATTAGAGTCCATTTTAGGTTGTAATTGATTGAAAATGGAAGAGATAGCAAGCTGAACCGAAGAAGAAGATGGAAGAGGCAGTTCAGGTGTTTTTTCTGCCGTTGGGGTCAGGTTCAACGTTTTTAAGGGTTGGTTCGCCCAGTTCGTGATCTTTGGGAGCGGTTCAAGTTATTTTTAATTATTAATGTAATAATTTAGTTAATTGCTTGTTTTAAAATGCCAAAACCAATCCACTTTAGCGTGTTTAATTATGCATTATGAATGTATGTTTTAATTAAATAGAAAATGTATATGCATATAGTATGTCATATAGATTTAAAATCCCACCCTAGGCTAAGCATGTTTCATGTATTCCAAATATGTTATAAGTGTTATAATGTAGTATGCATGTTCAGGGTTCCATGAGTGATAGATATAAATTGTTATATTATTGTATGGAATGGATGATTATATATTGTTATATAAAGCATGTTAGATGCATGTTATAGGTTATTTTCAACGTCAGAAAACAAGATAGACGTTAAAATCTATAATAAAGATAAGTGCATGCTCACTTAGGGTTAAGAACCAAGCACGATCAATTTTAATAGTTAAAATAGGTCGATGTCTTGTAAAATTGCAGTTACAAGAAAGCTCACCTGGCACGATCTTGTCTAAGGTTGGAGGTACTTAAGTTGACGATTTACGAAACACCTACTACCTGGAGATCGGACCAGTACTTGAGCTTAGTTAGCCCAATTTTATGAGCATGCTTGAGTGATGTAAGTTTTAGACTTAAGTTATATTTAATTAGCCAGAATATACCTAAGTAATGAGTATACCCAACCGTCAAAAATACTTAGAGGGAGGAAAAAGGTATATAAAATACATCATTTTCTTTTTACGCTCTCTAAAAAAATTCACACTGTGAGATTCATGCTCGACCTCGTGTCGCCCTGGGAGCGTCCTCCATTCAGAAGGTATTTGCATGAGTAAATAACAAGGTGAATAGAGAAAGTATTTATAGTAAGTGGGAGAAGGAAGTATATCAACACGTCCTATGGTCTCCACCACTAGGTTGCACCGTGAGATTCTCATGTTCCGCCTGCATGTTGTCCTAGAGCAACTACCCATTCGAAGGGTCGTAACATGGGAGTCGAAACAACGCAAACTCCAGAAATGGATAGGATTTCTTAGGTCCATTCCCAACTTTTGCTTTTTCATTTGGTAGCATTGTTGAGACCGATCTCTGAGGTCTGAAAATAGCGGGTCACACTTACGAAGAATCACTAAGAGTTAGTATATTCTTCACCAAAATAGCAATAACTAAAACACTATAGGAACAAGGGTTATTCTGGTATTAGTGTTAAAGTCAAGAATATCTTGGTTTAGTGAAGGTGATATGAACAAAGAGACATCAATCATACAATATACTTCAATGAAGATGTGAAGAAAAGGTTGTCAAAATTATCAAAAGATGTTTCAATTCATGCTACATTGAAGAAGAATAAAGTTTGATTGTTGTAAATTTTGGGTGGGTTACAATTTAGAGTAATTTAGAGTTATTGTATTTTAAGACATTTTATTTAATTTCGGTTACATTTACATAATGGCTAATTATTGCCATAACGTGTGAATGTTACAACTTTTAGAATGCCTTTAGTAGTTTCATTTTGAGGCTATATAAAGCCATGTATGTTGTATGTGTAAGCAGACTTGGAAAATATAGTAAAAGAAACATTTGTGCTTTTCTTTAGCCATTGGCTAAGTTTCTTTGCAACTCTATGTAGTTTAGGTTGCATGTGAATCATTCAAGCTCGACATGATCAACCTTGCTTGTTGAGTGATTCGAATTTCAAACAAGTGTTTGAGATATTTGATCAACAAGAATCATTCAAGCTAGATATGATCGATCTTGCTTGTGGAGTGATTCGAATCTCAATCAAGTGTTCTTGCCTTGAGATATTCGATCAACAAGGTAATCCAAATCTTATTCCCCTTGTATTGATTCCTTATCATATCAGAAGGAGTGATTGACTGCCCCTCGGTAGCAATTGCTCTAACTCACTAAAATATCGTTGCAAATTAATAATTTTTGGGTACATTATTACATTTCCTAAATCTGATTGGATTAAATAGGATTAAGTCAAATCACTCATAGAATTTTCTTTATATCACAGCATGACAAACTCAATAGTACAATTACACGCTTCTGAGAAATTAAACGGCGACAATTACGCAACTTGGAAATCAAACCTAAACACAATACTTCTAATTGATGATTTAAGGTTTATTTTAACTGAGGAATGTCCTCCAAACCCCAGCTCAAATGCAAACCGAACAGTTTGGGATGCATATGACAGATGGACAAAGACAAATGATAAAGCTTGAGTGTACATTTTAGCAAGCATATCTGATGTCTTGGCTAAGAAACATGATGTTATGGGTACTGCTAAAGAGATTATGGAATCTCTGAAAGGGATGTTTGGACAATCATCCTTCTCCCTTAGACATGACGCCATAAAATACATTTACAACTGCCGTAGGAAAGAAGGGACCTCAGTTGGAGAACATACCCTAGATATGATGGTCCATTTCAATGTGGAAGAAGAAAATGAAGCTATAATTGATGAGAAGAGTCAAGTTAGTTTTATCATGGAGTCTTTTCCGAAGAGTTTCTTCCAGTTCCACACGAATGTGATAATGAACAAGATAGAATATAAATTGATTTCTCTTCTCAATGAGCTATAGACTTATCAGTCCCTCTTAACAAACAAGGGACAAACAGGAGAAGCAAATGTTGCTGTTTCTAAAAAATTACAACGAGGATCGTCCTCCAAAAATAAGTCTGGACCTTCAACTTCTAAAAGTGTTTTGATAAAGAAGAAGGGTAAGAGGAAAAATAAGATTCCTACTGACCGCAAACACAAGGTTAAAAAAGTAGATAAAGGAAAATTTTTCCATTGCAACGAAAACAGGCACTGGAAGAGAAACTGCCCAAAATACCTTGCAGAGAAGAAAGCCGAAAAGACACAACAAGGTAAATATGATTTACTCGTTGTAGAAATATGTTTAGTAGAGTATGATAACTCAACTTGGATACTAGATTTAAGGGCCACTAATCATATTTGTTCTTTTTACCAGAAAACTAGCTCCTGGAGAATACTTGCGGACGGCGAGATAACACTCAGGGTTGGAACAAGAGAGGTTGTCTCAGCAAGATCAGTAGGAAATTTAAAGTTGTTTTTTTGGAGATAGATTCATTACATTAGATAATGTACTTTTTGTGCCTGGAATGAAAAGAAATCTTATATTTATCTCTGTTTATTAGAACAATTGTATAAAGTATCTTTTGAAATTAATGAAGTGACCATTTGCAAAGGAGGTATTCATATTTGTTTTGCAAAACTAGAAAACAACTAATTCTGGAGTGAATTGTCTTGGTATCTAAGAGTGACCATCATAGATTCCAAGTTCGATCTAAGAGTCATTCATCTTCTAACCAGCTCTTGGTTGGAATCAATCCGTTAAGTTAGCTTTCTCTGTGAGCGTTTTGCAAGGATTCTAGAAGGACCTCTAGTTTTGCAAATTCCAGCATTGTAGGCGCTTATCATTTGGTATCAGAGCATTTGGTCGACGTTCTTTGGCCGCTCTTGAGGTGAAATATTTTTATTGTTTTTTTTTTTTTTTGTATCAATTTTTTTTCTCTCTTAGATTATCGAAAAAAAAAATAGAAAGAAAAAAAATCAGTAAAAAAAAAATCAGTTCTGAGAGAAAAAAATATATATTCAGTTCTTATAATTTATTTTCAAGCTCTTGATCCTTGAGATACTAGTCTTAGCTTGTTAGAATTGATCGTTGAATTGGTTATAATCAAGTTTAAAGCAAGATTGCACCAAAAAAATAAAAAATAAAAAGTCAGCCTTTACATTCTTGACCTAGTACCAAAAGCCTACCTTTGAGTGTTAAACACGAGTGTCCCTGAGTGAAATTTTTGTGATAAGTGTGGAGAGGTCCCTTGATAACAAAATGTCACATAATGGAGAAGCAGTACCACCAGTACTAGATCTTAATACAACCATTCTTCAGGCAATTCAAGGTATGATGGAAATGATGATGGAAGATAGACAAGAAAGAAGGGCGCAACAACAAAGACAAGAACGAACATTACAAGAAGATGAAGGTATAGTAGTATAAGAAAGACAAGTTGATGGTAGATGGAGAGGAAGAAATAACCATGCAACTATTATACAACCTAGAAGGATGGAAAGAGTACATGAAGATAGAGATAGGGGAGTTAAACTCAAAATCCTGCCCTTTTGTGGAACGGCAGATTCCGAGGCATACTTGCAGTGGGAAAGAAAGATAGAGCATGTGTTTGATTGCAACACCTATAGTGAAAATAAGAAGATGAGACTTGCTATTGCCGAATTTACCAATCATGCTGGTGATTGGTACCAACATCTCAAATCCGAGAGAAGAAGAAAAGATCCAATAGAGACATGGGAAGAACTTAAATGAGAAAAAGGTATGTTCCAAAACATTATGAAAGAAATTTGAAAACTAAATTGCAAGGTTTGAGACAAGGAACAAAAAGTGTGGCGGAATATTATCAAGAGATGGAAACTATGATGGAAAGAGCAAATGTTAGAGAAGAAGAAGAAGATACCATGTCTAGATTCCTTGGAGGTTTGAATCGAGAAATTGCTCATCTTGTTGACAGAAATCCACCACCATATCTAGAACACATGTATCATTATGCTCTCAAAATTGAAGACCAATTGAAAGAAGAAAAAGAGCATTCAAAAAGGTACACATCACGAACTAACACCTGTTCAAATTCTAAAACTTGGAACAAGGATAGTTTTGTGAATAGAAATGAATCAATGTCACCATAAGAAAAGTTTGTGGCTGCTAAAAGAGTGGAGGCTGAGAGTTCCATTGGTAAAAAGAATGAAGCTTCAAAGACGGTAAAGGAGAAGTCTAGTTCTATTCAATGTTGGAAGTGCAAAGGGTTTGGACACATGAGCAAAGAGTGTGTTAATAAAAAAAGTTATGGTGATAAGGAATGGTATACTTGATTCAGATGATGAATGTGAGGATCATGATTCACAGCTTGTGGAAGAAATCGCAGCATATGATGATGAGTATGTTGAAGAAGGTAATTCCATATCTTTGATCACAAGAAGGGTACTCAATGTTCAAATCAAGGAAGAGAAATTTGAAGATCAAAGGGAAAACTTGTTCCACACAAGATGTTTGGTCAAAGGAAACCCATGCAGCTTGGTGATTGATAGTGGAAGTTGCACAAATGTGGTAAATAGCTTCCTTGTAAAAAGACTTCAACTTTCTGTCTATCCCCATCCAAAACCATACAAACTTCATTGGTTAACAAACAAAGAAGAAATTAAGGTGAACTCCCAAGCTCTTATTTCTTTTACTCTTGGAAGATATAAATATGAAGTTCTTTATGATGTCGTACCAATGCATGCGAGGGACATCTTATTCGACCGACCTTGGCAATATGATAGAAAGGTAAACATTTGATGGTTTGATGAACAAGTATACTTTTACTTTGTTTGGGAAGAAATTTAGTTTACTTCCATTGTCTCCATATGAAATACATAAGAAAAGAAAAGAATATGAAGAACAACAGTGGAGAGAAGAAACTAAGATAAGGGTGAGAAAAAAAAAGTGAGAAAAAAAAATATATTCAGTTCTTGTTCGGAAAGAACGATGAATTTGGTTTGAGGACAAATCCTTTTAAAGAAAGGGAGGATGATATGAATTCAACTGCTGACCCTTTGCATGTATCCGAAGGACCGATTACAAGAAGCAAGGTTAAGAAGATTCAAGAGGCCTATACATTGCATCTTCGAAAGCTAGCTAGTGTACTGGTTGAAACAAAGACTTTTGAGCCCAAAAATCTTTATAGCATTAGCATATCAAATCAAGACGATAATGGAGTGCCTGATATTGGAAAGTAATTAGAAGACTTGCCTTTGGTAGTTGAATTACCAATTAAGGAAATTTATTAATGTCTTATTTACTTCAATTTGTATTTAATAGCATTTATTAATAATTTGTTGTTGGTGGCTGAACTATATTATGTTAGGGTTACCTTTTAGACCTATTTAAAGGCATGTAATACTCATGTTTGGGGGATTTTGTTGAATACAGAAAAAACCTTTGTGTTTTCTTGATACCCTTTTGCTGTTATTCTTTTTCAAACCTTGCTTTAGGTTTGATGTTTAAACCGATTCATTGAATTAGTTTTGATTAAGCTAATTCTGGAGTGAATTGTCTTGGTATCTAAGAGTGACCATCATAGATTCCAAGTTCGATCTAAGAGTCATTCATCTTCTAACCAGCTCTTGGTTTGAATCAATCCGTTAAGTTAGCTTTCTCTGTGAGTGTTTTGCAAGGATTCTAGAAGGACCTTTAGCTTTGCAAATTCCAGCATTGTAGGCGCTTATCAAACAAGCAAACTTCATTCTTCTTCAATGTGGCATGAATTGAAACATCTTTTGATAATTTTGACAACCTTTTCTTCACATCTTCATTGAAGTATATTGTATGATTGATGTCTTTTGGTTCATATCATTCTTCACTTCTTCACTCAAAATGTTGTATTGATGTCTTGGAATGTCTTTAATAGTTTCGTTTTGAGGCTATATAAAGCCATGTATGTTGTATTGGTAAGAAGACTTGGAAAATTTAATAAAAGAAGCATTTGTGCTTTTCTTTAGCCAATGGCTAAATTTCTTTGCAATTCTATGTAGTTTAGGTTGCATGTAGAATCATTAAGGCTCGACATGATTAATCTTGCTTGTGGATTGATTCGAATCTCAATCAAGTGTTCTTGCCTTGAGATATTTGATCAACAAGAATCATTCAAGCTAGACATGATCGATCTTGCTTGTGGAGTGATTCGAATCTCAGACAGTGTTCTTGCCTTGAGATATTCGATCAACAAGGTAATCCAAATCTTATTTCCCTTGTAGTTGATTCCTTAACTTATCCGTCTAGAACATGGATCAAGATCCAAGTTCTAATGACAAGAATCAAGAACCAAGAATCATGGTACTAGGGCCCTCGAAGAATAACCAAGGTTTCATAATCCAGGGACCAAGGTCCTCAGGATAGATCATGATAAGGACCCCAAGTCAAGAACAAGAACTACAGGACCTAAGTACTTACAACAAGAACAAGAACAAGAACTAGACAAGAACAAAGAATGTGGTACCCTAGCATATCAAGGAAACTATTAATCTGAGACCATTGCAATTCGAACCTCTTTACGGCTGACGACGACATTACAATTTGAGACCATGACACATGCATACTGTATTCGTATTTATTTTCTTAGACTTAAGTTAAAATAAGGTATTTTTAATTTTTACATTTATTTATTGTATTTAGTTTTTTGTTATGTCGTTTTAAATATGCTTTCGAACACGTAAGTCCATAACAGTGTTTTAAGATGGAATATATACTTTATGATGAAGTTTTAAAATCATGTAAGATTAAAAGCTTATTGGACAGTCAAAGTTATCTAAATTATATGTTTAGAACAAGACAAACTTTCAACTTTATATCTATTTGGTCCGTAAACCTAAGACTATGTCTAATAGGTCTCTAAATTTTCATTTTTTTAAGTTCTAACATTTTAGGAGTAAGAAATTGAACTATCAACCTTTGTGATCTTAATTCATACCGTATCTACTAAATTATGCTTAGGGTAGTTCATACCTTATTTTCAAACGGTCAAAATGTATGGGTCAAACTAATATAATACGACAGTTTCTCATTAGTGGAACCATTTACGTGTCAAAGTAAACTGAGTTTATTATGCGAGTGTCGCCCATCGGACCACTTGAGACTCGTAATAAACAAATTCCATTATGCGATTGATGTGAGACCGTGACACTAATCATGTCAATTTGAACAAGCTTATAAAATGAATTATTTTGATTGGGTGACTATAAATTCAATTGATAATTCGGTATTAAACAGATTAGCAAATAAAAATAATGATATTCTTTGAGATTGCACCAACATTGAAATCGGACCCATTTTCATCGAAATAATATAGACAAGTAACGTAAAATTAAAGCTAATGAGATGTTGATATGAACCAAGAGACATCAATCATACAATATGCTTCAATGAAGATGTGAAGAAAATATTGTTGAAACTATCCAGAGATATTTCAATTCATGCCACATTCAAGAAGAATGAAGTTTCATGTTATAAATTTTGGGTGATTACAATTTAGAGTTATTAAATTTTAAGACATTTTATTTATTTTGAGTAACAATTACATAATGGTTAATTATAGCCATTAAGTATGAATGTTACAACTCTTGGAATGCCTTTAATAGTTTCGTTTTGAGGCTATATAAAGCCATGTATATTGTATTTGTAAGAAGACTTGGGAAAATATAGTAAAAAGAGCATTTGTGCTTTCTTTAGCCAATGACTAAGTTTCTTTGCAATTCTATGTAGTTTAGGTTGCATGTAGAATCATTCAACCTTGACATGATCGATCTTACTTGTGGAGTGATTCGAATCTCAAACAAGTGTTCTTGCGTTGAGATATTTTATCAACAAGAATCATTCAAGCTAGTCATGATCGATCTTACTTGTGGAGTGATTCGAATCTCAAACAATGTTCTTGCCTTGAGATATTCGATCAACAAGGTAATCCGAATCTTACTCTCCTTGTAGTGATTCCTTATCTTATCACATTTTGTGGGGAAGAGGATTGGGAAACGACAGACTAAGATGAAAAGTAGCGTCTATGAGGAAGAGTGGTCGATTCCCCGCTAGGAAATTTTCTGGATTTTGATGCAAAAAAAGAAAAAAGACCAATTCAGTATAGAAAAGCTCCCTATTTGGTCAAGTCTCCAAAATTGTAGGCATTTTGAATCGGCTAAAAGATTCATTCTCACCCATGCAAAGTAATGGTCAAGCCTTCATTGGCTGAGGTTCATAACTCATTCAGAATTAAGATCGAGTCGCATATGATCGTCATGTGAAATGTTAATCTTCTCAATTAATGGATTTATAAAGAGAGATTAAAATATTTCTTGGTTCAGTTATAGACAAACTCATTGTATAGACTACCCCCACTCACATGTCTCCACATGAACGATTTGGATCAAATCATTTGTAACGATTACAACGTTGGCCGTATCAATAGTGTTACCAAGATAAGCACCCAACCTTAGGCATATACTTATAGACCTTTTAGATTATTACTTGAATACTATTCTCCTATATGTTAATTACATACTATTCAAGATTACGTTGATAGCCTTGGATTTTCATACCACGGATAATATTAAATTGTAAATAAAATAATAAAAATTATTATTAAAATTAAAGAATTAATTACAATATTCCAACAAAAACCTAGAAACTCTTTATTTGTTGGGAGATCCATACACTTTCTCAATTTCTTTTTGAAATCTCTTCCTTATTTTCCTTTGAAGCTTAAAAAATAGATTTGAAAAAATGGCCATATGTGGGCTACAAATTTTTTGTTTGAAACTTTCAAAATCTTCGACCATTTTTCTTCCAATTTTGAGGCTATTGGGCAAGTTGATTAGAGAGCTCCTCCACCTTCAACTTTTTAAATGAACACTTCTCTTCTTAATACCACAGAGTTCATGTTAAAAGTTTGATTGAAGCATGAGGGCCCGTGGATGAGAAATTTGGAGTTTTCCTTAAATTTATAAAAAAATGGACTCGATAATAATTTTTTTGATTCCCCTCGACTGCCTATAGACAGATTGGAATTGGTTTGAAAGGACAACTTTGCGTGTAGGCTTTAATTAGATTTTCAAATTTCTTCCATCCCGTGACCATGAAGACCTCAAATTCGGTAAATGTATTTGGACCATTTTTAGTTCTCAAATCCTTCATCAAATTTGTTGGGGGAGTCCATTTACAAAGTCTAGGAATTGGTTTAAGGAAATTTTATGGTCTATAAATTCTCTATTTATAATCCTTTAGAGAATCAAATAAGTTATAATGAATATGAAAAAAGTAATAATTGGATATAAGATATTTGCCTATCACAAAAGGTCAAATATGATACTTATTGTAAGATTGAATGGAAAATATGGCATCTATACGGCTAAATATCCTCAATCATATAATTATTTGCCTTGTAAAAAAAAAAGTTCAAATATGATATATATGGTAAACCATAATTCAGGACTAAATATTCTTAACACTCCGCCATAAGTTGGGAGTAAGATTTGAACGAACATGAAGCTTGAATCTGAAAAATTTAAAGAGAAGTCGAGAAACACATTTTGTGAAGATATCGGCAACCTAGTTCAGAGGAGACGTATGATTGGGCAGCATAATATTTTCTTGACCATCGAAAATTGTTGAGGGATCGTCGAATAGCAGCAATGCTATCTTGGCTCCGACGAGAATATGTCTAACCAGCAAAGTAAGAGGAAAAAATCCAGAGGAAGAAGGAGAATAGAGAGAGGGTCATGCAGAGAGAGAAGAAAATCCCCATAAGAGTTCTTGCAAATCCAACCCGGTAAGATATAGAAATTGCTGCTAAAAATGGAATGAGAATGAAACGAGAGAAGGAAGAACTATTAGCAATATGATATTGAGGGACCACTATGGGGTGTGGACTATAGAGACGCAAGGTAGAGTTTTTAGAATTAGGGCAATGACTTTATTATGAGAAAAGGGCAAGAGAGAGAGAGAATTCGATGGTGCTATGAAGAAGAGAGAAAGAAGAGGGCAGAAACTGATATGCGGACTCTAAGTGTATTTTAGACGAAGAAAGAAAGAGAGGGGCGAAGACGAAGTGGGGTCTGCGCCTTGTGGATCGGTTTGCTATGGTGCCCTCAAACAATCCTGATATGAATCCAACAACTGATCACTTCCATGTACCCAAACGAGCAATTACAAGAAGCAATACAAAGAATATTCAAGTACTAAATCAAGAAAATAATGGAGTGGCTGACATTGGAAAGTGATTAGAAGACTTGTCATTCGTAGTTGAATTACGAATTAAGACAATTTATGAATGCCTTATTTTCTTCAATTTGTATTTAATAGCATTTGAAGTTGGTGCTTGAACTTTATTATGTTAGGGTTATCTTTTGGGCATATTTAAAGGCATTTAATCTTCATGCTTGGAAATCAATTGTTGAATACAAACAAAACCTTTGTGTTTTCTTGATACTTTTTTGGTGTTATTCTTTTTCAAACCTTGCTTAGGTGTTAAGTTTAAACTGATTCATTGAATTAGTTATGATCAAGCTAATTCTGGAGTGAAGACCATCATAAATTCCAAGTTCGATCTAAGAGTCATTTATCTTCTAACCAGCTCTTGGTTGGAATCAATCCGTTAAGTTAGCTTTCTTTGTGAATGTTTTGCAAGGATTCTAGAAGGACCTCTAGCTTTGCAAAAATCTAGCATTGTTGGCGTTTATCAAATCCTCTTTATAAGGCAACCCTAATCCTCAGCCCAACGATCCAAGCTTTTGTTTTAGCAAAACCCCTTGAATCAAAGTAATTAACACCTCCTTATACGAAATTTGGATCAACCAATAGATAAGGCTAGAATTAGATTACCTCTTACGATCGAAAATCTAGAAGCAAGATTTGGAACCTTGTTCTAAATTGAGTCACTCCACAATCTAACTTGATCAAGGCTTGATTGAATGGCTCGGGTGCAATTCTACCATAAGAATTGCTTGAAACTTAGAAATGACTAATATGATGCTCGGATATTTAAGGAAACGTGTCAATTTGAGATCTGAATTACAATCATCCACGAATATGAATTTTACATAATATTGTGGGTATTTATAGTCTCCCGACAAAAGACGTTTGTGGATGAGATTTATTCCCGATCCCCTTTAATCTTCCCAAAAGAATAAGTCAAATTGACCATTTGACTTTTACATAATTTATGAAAGTAAAAATAGTTCTTCCAAATAAATGTTGATGTACTTGAGTGGCTAATGCGATAGGTTTGAAACCAATTGAGCTCTCTGCGCGTAGGTTTGAATTCTATTGTCGATATATTTTTTGAATCTTCTTGGCAATAGGTCCGTTTGTATAGGAACTTCTTGTCAATAGGTCCATTTGTATAGGAAGCTCTTTACCTTTTTAGTGTGCAGTAAACCAATGACAAATTTTATAAATATATTGGTCCAAGTTTGTTAGGTACATTCAAAGAAGTATAAAATCGGTTTGGTTGTGATCTAGATTTAGTTTCTTTGCGTTTAAAACATTTGCTACAAAATTTATGGACATTGTGCTTCATCTTTGGCTAAAAGAAGTGTTTATGCAACATCTTATAAACTATATTAATCCTGAGATGTCCCATTAAGGCACCACCCTATGCTTCTCTCAAAAGCAAATCTTTTATAGAGCATTTAGGAATACAAAGCATAAAAAATTTATGAAACAAATAACATCCATAGCTTTTTTTTGCAAGACAGGATGCATACATAGTTCTGAAATCTTGGACATTTCTATATAATTCGGTAATATGCTCAAGTCCAAGAATTTTTGCACTAAGAGAAGTAAAGAGATCGTACCTTTTAGATAACACATCCGCTACCATATTATCATTACCTTGCTTATATTTGATGTCATACAAAAATGTTTCAATAAATTCCACCCACTTTGCATGTCTACGATTCAGTTTGCTTTGACCCTTCACATACTTCAAGCTTTCATGATCAAAATGGATCACAAATTCTCGAGGCCATAAGTAGTGTTGCCACACATATAATATATGAACTAAAGCAAATAATTCTTTATCATAGGTAATAGATTTCAATGTTGGCCCATTTAGTTTTTCACTAAAATATATCAAGTGCTTTCCATCTTGAATTAAAACAATAATTATGCCCAAACCACATACATCACATTCAACTTCAATAGTTTTATCAAAGCTAGCCAAAACAAATAATGGTTTGCTTAATTTCTTCTTAAGAAAATTGGATGCATTCTCTACATTTTTCCCCATTTAAAAACAACATTATTTTTCATCAAGTTATTCAATGGTTTTATAGAAGCTAGCTAACCCATAAAAACTTTTGATTTTACTTGCACATGGTGGTGTTAGCAAATCTCTAATGACTTCAACTTTCTTTTTATCTACTTTTACTCTGTTTTTACCAACTATCAAGCCAAGAACTTCTTCCATACAAAAACTGCACTTATTAAAATTAAGTTTTCTTTTTGATGGGTAAAAAAACTAACTTAACATGCTCCACATGTTCAAGCAAAATTTTCAAATAAATTATAATATTATCAATATAAACAATATGCTTTTTCAGATATTTCCCAAAACATTATATATTAAGTGCATAAGTGTATTAGGAGCATTAATTAACCCAAAAGGCATAATAAACCATTCATACAATCCAAACTTAATTTCGAAAGTTGTTTTCCATTCATCTCCTACATGCATTCTAATTTGATGATATCCCGATTTCAAAATAATCTTTATAAATAGACACAAATCATTCAATAAATCAAGCATATTGTCTAGCCTAGGAATAGGATGTCATACTTTATCGTGATTTTGTTGATGACTCTATTATCTATGCATATGCGCCAAGTTACATCTTTCTTTGGCACCAATAAGTCTCGTATAAAACATGGACTCAAACTTTCTGGTACATAGCCCTTCTCCATGCGATCCTCCACTTGCCTTTGAATTTCTTTTGTCTCGGTTGGATTGGCTCGATAAGCTGGCTTATAAAGAATGACAGTCCTTGGAATGAAGTCTATTTTATGTTCAGTACCTCTAATGGTTGGTATTTCTTTACCTTCAAACATGTCTTCAAATTCCTGTAAAAGAGATTGAACAACACTAGGCAAAGCCAAGTTGTTATAGTTAGAGACAAAAAATCCTCCATTGTACATAAGTACAAAGATCGATTTTTTTGAAAACCTTCTCACCTCTCCAACGGTAGCCAAATAACTATCTCTCTTCCTTTTTTTTCTTCCATTTTATTTCTTTTTTCATTTTTCTTTTTTTCCCTTAGATTTTTCTCTATTTTTTCACTCAACTCTGATTTTTCTTATGATAAGCTATTCTATTTTGTGATAGTGTAATGTTGTATAAAGTTGATATGGAATCGACAATCTATGATGCATAAACCTCCGTAGACCATGCCATGAAAGCTATGTTACATATTATTTAATGTATAGGAATTATAAAAGAAAAATTCACAGATTTATTATGTTATAGATAAATGGTGGTTTATCTTATATCATAGATCATGCTACGAGGAACTCATGCATATTAGTGTGTCATGTGCATCGAGATACTTACTAGACTTACGATTTTTGACATTTATTTGCGTCATGATGTTATGCAGACCCCTTCCCACTTACTTAAATTGTGTGGGTTTAACGTAAAAATAGTTACCTAACAAAAATGGTTAACTAAAAGTTAGGGATCACATTCACTCGGTAGGGATTTATCTAACAATCTCTTCCTAAAGCCCTATCGTATATCTACCTTATTTTGTTTGAACTCCAATTCGAGCCCTATGGCTCGGTGTCCCTGGCGGCATGTTCTCCAGACTCTAGGTGGTTCACCTCTTCTTCGAGCTGGCGCGCCACCAGTCCAGGTGGTTCACCTCTTTCCAATAGGTCTTCCATCCTCTAGTACCTGGCCAACAGACCATCATCGTGATTGGCATCTAGCATCCAATCCGCAGTACGTGGTGTTGCGAACTCCACTAGTTTAGGGGTTGCATAGAGTTGGGGTTGCCATAGGCGTGCCCGGTGCAGCTGCTGGCGGTGATGACGGTTCTCGATGTTGTGCTCATACTTCTCCCGGCTCGGTGACGAGGTACTCCACCGTGAATTGATTTGGGTTTTGATCTGCCTCGGTTACGTCGTTCCACTGTCAAAAGGTGGTCTCGTCAAAGATGACACCGCGCGACACGTGAGCTTGCCCCTCTGCAGGATCATAGAACCTGTACGCCTTGCTTTCGGGTTCATAGCCGATGAAGACGACATTTAGCCCCCTGGAATCGAGCTTGGCGAGGTTGGGACGCGCGTCCTTCATGTATGCGACGCAGCCGAACATTCAGAGATGACGTACCAGATGGCTTCTTGTTGTACCAGGCCTCGTGTGGCGTCTTCCCGTCGAGGCTTTGCGTTGGCGACCGATTGAGGAGGTAGACAGCCGTCATTACCGCCTCTCCTCAGAACCTCCCGGGCATCCCGGCTGTCATCAGTAATGACCTTGCTATCCCGACGATAGTCTGATTTCGGCTTTCCACCACCCCGTTCTTCTGGGGGGAGTAGGGCGTCGTTAGGTGCCGTAGCATACCGAGCTCGTCGCAATACTTACCGAAGCTCGTCGAGGTGAATTCTCTGCCTCGGTCCGACGATAGTCTGATTTCGACTTTCCACCACCCCGTCCTGCTGGGGGGGAGTAGGGCGTCGTTAGGTGTTGTTGCATACCGAGCTCGTCGCAGTACTTATCGAAGCTCGTCGAGGTGAATTCTCTGCCTCAGTCCGTGCACATCACCTGCATCTTCTTCCCGCATTTGGCCCCCACTCGTGCTTGAATACGCTTAATTGCCTCTGTTCCCTCACTTTTCACTTGCAGTAGGATCAGCCACATGAAGTGGCTTTTGTCATCAACCAACAGGAGGAAGAGGGTCTTGCCGCTCGTCGTAGTACTTACCGAAGCTCGTCGAGGTGAATTCTCTGCCTCGGTCCGTGCGCAGCACCTGCATCTTCTTCCCGCATTTGGCCTCCGCTCATGCTTGAATACGCTTAATTGCCTCTGTTGCCTCACTTTTCGCTTGTAACAGGATCAGCCACATGAAGCGGCTTTTGTCATCGACCAACAAGAGGAAGAGGGTCTTGCCGCCTGGGGTCGCCGGCTTGATGGGCCCACAGATATCGCCGTGCACGAGCTCCAATGGCTCACGAGCGCGGTAGGATGCCTGAGACGGAAAGGGGGTGCGTCTCTGCTTGCCTATGTGACGGAAGAATTCTCTGCCTCGGTACGTGCGCAGCACCTGAATCTAACCGCATTCGGCCTTCCCTCGTGCTTGAATACGCTTAATTGCCTCTATTGCCTCACTTTTCCCTTGCAGCAGGATCGGGGCCACATGAAGCGGCTTTTGTCATCGACCAGCAGGAGGAAGAGGGTCTTGTTGCCTGGGGTCACCGGCTTGATGGGCCCGCAGATATCGTCGTGCATGAGCTCCAATGGCTCACTAGCACAGTAGGATGCCTGAGACGGAAATGGGGTGCGTCTCTACTTGCCTATGCGACGAGTGAATTCTCTGCCTCGGTCCGTGCATAACACTTGCATCTTCTTCCCGCATTCGGCCTCCGCTCGTGCTTGAATATGCTTAATTGCCACTGTTGCCTCACGACGGGTGAATTCTCAACCAGCAAGAGGAAGAGGGTCTTGTTGCCTCGTCGGCTAATTGCCTCTGTTGCCTCTGTTGCCCCACTTTTGATGGTGTTAATATAACACATGCGGAAGCAATTTGGATTTTAGGCACTTTTAGAACATCAATTATAGTAAATAACTAGCATGTTCATAAGTATTAAAACTTAATGAGTTTGAATACTAACCTTTTATAGTTCAAACTCCTCTTTCCTCACGAACCGGTTTCGAACCACCACTAGTGTCTTCTCCACTATCCTCCAGCCTTAAAGAGTCACGTTTGCATGTTCATGCAAATTTGAGATTACCAAATTTTGACATTCAAAATTCCACTCAAATGTTTGGGATTATGTGGCAAGCATGCATGTTTGAGTTAACCAAATTTTGACATTCAAAATTCCACTCAAACTTGTGGGGTTTATTTGGCAAGCATGCACGTTTGGTTAAACCAAATTTTGACACCTCAAAATTCCACTCAAACTTGTGGGGTTCATTTGGCAAGCATGCAAGTTTGGTTAAACCAAATTTTGACACCTCAAAATTCCACTAACATGGATTTTTCCATTAAATGAAGTCAAATGAGGTTAAAAATATATCCTATATATGTAGCGCATATTCCCTAATTTGAATTTGACCACTTCGAACTCACTCGTCACACTGTTCTATGGTTTAGTTCGATATGAGCTAACAGAGGGACCTAATGGACCTATAGATCATGGGCTCCAACGATCCAAGATTAACCGGTTAAACTCATTAACCTTGTTAACCAACATTCGTTAACTACTAGGACACTCCACTATAGCCTAGTAGTTGCACTCCCCTCACTATAGATATATTTCTGTCCATTTGATATAACCATGATTAGTAAGTCGATCCTTCACAGGTTGTTCGTAACTAGAGCTAGGTCAATTTACCATTTTACCCCTAAAGTTACTTCTTGTTCCTTATGTCTCACTGATCCTCTAATGAACAATTGGTTTGTGGTCCAACCAGTAAACCGAATCCCTCTCAGGTTAATGAGAGGGTGGGGCCCCTTGTTCAAGACCTGGAGTCAGTGCTTAAGGGAACTATCTCTCTTCTATCCCTAAAAGTGGGTAGGAGTGAATTCCATCTTGCACCCCACGTCTCCAGCTATTCACCCAGTCTTACCCTTGAAATGGGAGGCCTATTGAGTCGGTGAACTAGAGCCACTCTCACCCATGCAAATCTAAGGATAATTCCGAATAAACAGGAGTTCATGGTTAGCTCAGGATTAAAACCGAGTTACCTAGGTTGTCGAATGAAAAGAAAATCAGTCTCAACAGTAAACGACATTATAAAGTGAGAGTGGTTTTCTTCATGGTCCGATCTTATGCAATACTCATTGCATAGGACGCCCCCACTCACATGTCTCCACATGTACAATTTAGTGATCACATTGTTTATATCATATACAAAAGTGGGCCGCATCCATAGTGTCCCCAGAATAAGGTACTCAGTCTTATCCATATACTATAGATCATTTTGACTATATATACTTGAACTTGATCCACTCTTATGTCTCTACATATAGTTCAAGTAATCATACTATAGCGAGAGTGTTCTTAGTTTATTGGATTTAGATTAATGATCGTAAAGTTCACTTTATTCAATAACAATATTTACTGAATAAACAACAATAATAACTTTATTGAAAATAGAATATGTTTTTGTTTACCAACTATGAGTTTTAGAACATAAAACCCAATAAACTCCCACTTGGACTAAAACTCTAGTGGAGTTTGATAACGTTGAGTAGAGATAAATATAATAAACTAGGGCATCACATACTCATGCCTTTTCTCCCACTTGCCCTAGATTACATAACTCGTAGTCCTAGACTCACTAGGTGCCCTTCAAACACTTTAGCCGTGAGGGACTTTGTAAATTGATCGACAATGTTGTGCTCTGAAGCTATCTTGCACAATCTCCCTTATGAGATGATATTTGCGCTCAATATGTTTTCCTCGCTTATGGATTCTTGGTTCTTTTGAATTTGCAACTGCTCCACTGTTATCACAATAAAGAGTGACGGGAAGATGCATATTTGGAACGACTTCCAAATCAGTTAAGAACTTCCTAAGCCATACAGATTCTTTCGCTACTTCACAAGCAGCAACATACTCAGCCTCCATGGTGAAATCAGCAATGCAACCTTGCTTTATGCTTCTCCATATTATTGCTCCTCCGTTTAGAGTGAAGACAGATCCTGATGTCTATTTCCTTGAATCTACATCGGTCTGAAAATCTGAGTCAATGTACCCTGTAAGGATCAGATCCTTAGCACCGTACATTAGCATATAGTCCCTCATTCTAATAAGATACTTGAGGATATTCTTAACGGCAGTCCAATGAGCACATCCCAGATTAGACTGATATCTGCTGACAATTCCCACAGCATAGCATATGTCGGGTCGGGTACATAGCATGACATACATCAGACTACCGACTGCTGATGCATAGGGAACGTGTCTCATATCCTCAACTTCTTGAGGTGTCTTAGGACTTTGTTCCTTCGACAAATGAACTTCATGCCTGAAAGGTAATAATCCTTTTTTGGAGTCCTGCATCTTATATCGAATCAACATTTTGTCAATGTACGATGCCTGAGACAATGCTAGTGTTTTGTTCTTGCGATTCCGAACAATTTGGATTCCAAGAACAAACTGAGCCTCTCCCAAATCTTTCATTTGGAACTGTGTCGTTAGCCAATGCTTAATGTCAGTCAGAAATCCCACATCATTTCCAATGAGTAGGATATCGTCAACGTACAACACCAGGAAAGCTACTGTAGAGTTGACTATCCTTTTATAAACACAAGGTTCGTCAACATTCTGTTTAAAGCCATAAGATTTGATCGCAGTATCAAACTTTATATTCCAGGATCGAGATGCTTGCTTCAACCCATAAATGGATCTTTTAAGCTTGCAAACCCTTTGTTCGTGATCCTGTTCAATGAACACCTCTAGTTGAGCCATACAGATACTCTCTTCAAGATTGCCATTTAGAATCTGTCTTAACATCCATTTGCCAAATTTCATAATCATAAAATGTGGCAACAGGAGAGAAGGTTTCTTCATAGTCCACCCCCTCTCTTTGGGTATAACCCTTTGCTACTAGTCGAGCTTTAAAGGTCTGTACCTTACCGGTTTGGTCTCATTTCCTCTTATAGATCTATTTGCAACCAATAGGTTTTACCCCATCTGGTTGATCTACAAGTTCCCAGACTGAATTGAAGTACATTGACTCCATTTCAAGATTCATGGCTTCAATCCACTGATCTCTATCTTCATGATTCATTGCATGTTTATAGGTCAATGGATCCTCAACGCCATCATCAGGTATGATGACTTGAGTTTCTGCCAAACCTAAGTAATGATCGGGTTGAGTTATAACCCTTCCACTACGTCGAGGCATTCTCAACTCTTGAGAAGGATGTGATTGACCAGAAGTGTCAGCTCCATCAACAACTCTTGTTGAAGAACCAGCTTGATCAACAACTCTTGTTGTCTTATCAGTAACTTCTTTAGAAATCTCACTTAATACTAGTTTGCTACGAGGTTGATGATTTCTTACATGGTCTTCCTCTAATAATTGTCTGTAAGCACCCCTGTGAGGGAAGATCTAGTAGCTAAGGATAGAGTAAGAAATGACCAGGTAATCGTAGTGAACCAAACCCTAAGCGTAGATCTAATAGTAGTAAACATGACCGAGTTCGACGTAATACCAGACATGGATTGGCTGGTTGAAAACCGTGCTAGTATAGATTGTTGTAAAAGGGAAGTAGTATTCTCACCACAGGCGGGGCCTAGCTTTAAATTTAAAGGCACAAGTTCTGGGACTACTCTAGAGGTAGTCTCGATGATGAAAGCAAAGAAATTAGTCTAACAAGGCAGTTGAGCTATATTAACGTGTATCGTAGATATAAGAGGAAAAGAAAAAACCTTAGATAGCATACCAGTAGTAAACAAGTTCCCAAACGTATTTCTAGAAGACCTATAGAACTTGATCCATAAACTGGGCCTATTTTTTTTTTTTTTAAAAAAAAAAACCTACCATATGGTGTCAGCGGAGTTGAAAGAACTCAAGGTGTAGTTAGAAGACCTATTAAACAAAGGTTTTATTCGACCCAGCTTATCCCCTAAAACACAGATCAAGAACATTCTTGTGTACTCAAACACGGATCAAGAACATCAACAATACCTCTAAAAGGACGTAACACTCTTGAAAGAGAACAAGTTATACACCAAATTCTTCAAGCGCAAATTTTGGCAATGACATGTCTCGTTTTTAGGATAAGTGGTGTCAAAGAATGGAATTTAAATAGACCCCACCAAGATTGAAGCAGTCACTAAGACCATAGTTACTAACGTGCGTAATTTTGTAGGGTTAGCAGGATACTACCGACGGTTTGTGCAAGACTTTACTAGAATAGTCTCACCGCTCACACAGTTGACGAATAAGCATGTCCCATTTGTATGGAGCTGTAACACCCCAAAAATGAAGGAAATTATCTCCCATAAGAATACGCCGTCCATGAAAGACCCAAAGGATCAAAAGGGGAGAAATTAAGAGGATTAAGCAAGGACAAGGATCTTAAGAAGTCACTCTATATCCTAACAAGTAATCTTAAGGTACGCCTTTGGAAAAAGGATTGGAAAGGAAAAAGGAAGCGAAAAGGACGAAAAGGTCATTTTCCCAATTATTAAGGATCTTCTCGAATTTTTAATTCCTTATCTACAAGGAATTTTAAGATGCTTAAGAAGGGAAAATGACCAACAAGGGATGAAGAATATCTAGAAAAATTATGGATTTTTTAGGAAAAATAATATTAAAATATTCGAAAAGTGGCAAATAACCCCTGGAAGAATGTAAAATTACAAAAATACCCCTCTGATCAGAATAAGAGCATCTACCGTGAACATCTGATAAATATCTCTCAAAACTCAAATATCAGCCATTGGATCTTCCCAAAAATTGGATATGATCTAGCAGATGGATAGATCGTGACATCCAACGGCTATTATGCAAAATCAATGTCCGTGAGGCTTTAATCGGAGTAGATATTTTTGGTGGATCATCCAAAAAATCCAACCGCCAATTCACGATGATTCTAATGCTTTCAATGTTGGTTTAAGCTCCGCCTATAAAGTCTGAAGTCGGGGCAACAATATGGAAGAAGACTCGAGCAAGGTCGAGCACCCATTCGAGAGTTATCAGCGTTTAGTTTGTAAGTCTCCTACTCTCGGGTTTCTTCCAAATTCGAGAGTCATTCTCCACCATTTCTTCTCAAACTTATTCCTATAATTTCTAAACAAGATTACCCACAAGTTCTATGAAGGAATAGAGAGCTGAAACGTCGTAGAACAAGCTACCCAAGAGACCGAAATTTCGGCGGTTTGGGTGAGTTGCATGCCGAGAACGATTTCTGGAAATTAAGGTCCCACACTCAAAGACGTTCCTCCAAATCAATTCCTATAGCTTGGGGTAAGGATATGAAAGAGGTTACATGAAGAAATCGGGTCTTGAATACCCCTATAATCAGCTGCCCAACAAGAATCCCGTGTTTTAGCCCCAGCGAGGAAAATGATTTTGGACGAAATTTGGAGGCAAATATCTTAGGCTACAATACACGAAAAGGTATGAAACCAATCCCAAGCTCTTCCTTATAATACCATCTTTAAGTTTCATGAAGGAACGGTGGAAGTCGATTTTTCGACGGCGGCGCAAAAGACGCGCACGTCTTCCTCCTGTCCAGAGGAAGAAGATGATGACGTGGCCGGTTCAGTTGAACCGGCTAAGTCAGCCTAAAATCTGACCTTTCATTGGTGTTTCTCAATTTTAACCCCCTTCCAGACTGATTCTCACGATACACTTTATGGTTCTAGAAACTAGACACAATAAGGAGTCTATGGAAGGAAATTTGAAGTAATTCGGATACCAGAAGCTCAAGAATGGAGGTCCCGAACGTCGATGATGAGGTAAGTAGCAACCTTGGACTTTTCTTAATAAATACTTTTCGGAATTGCTTGAATTTCCATATGAACTCTAAACAAAGTATGACACAAGGATATATGAAAGAAAAACTCAAACAACCGTAAGACAAGGCCCTGAACTGACCAAATTGCTCGAGATTTAAGGAATGTTAAAATAACTCACTAAATGAGCCTCGATGCCTATGAGATTTAAATGATGAGCATATTATAACATGTTTAGGTTATATGAAAAATTTTGAGGTCGATAGAATAGGATAAGTAGGTAAACCAAGAAATGGGGCAAAATGACCATAATGCCCTTAAAGATATTTACCTACGGTTCATGACCCAGATGACCTCTGAATACTATGAAACTCTACAGAAGATCTTATTTTATGATGATTGATGAGGTGGTGAAGTTTGAAAGCCATTGGAACTCGTTAAGTAGTAAAACCAAGGATTTTTGGTAAAATGACCATAATGCCCCTAAGGAAGACTACCTACGGGTTAAGCCCTAAATGACCTCCCAACATTATGAAATGTTGTATGAGTCCTTATCCCAGGATGTAGTATAAGCTTATGAAGTTTGGGAGTCATTGGGAAACGTTAGATAGCAAAACCAAGATATGGGGAAAAATGTACATCACGATCCACATGACTTTACCTCCTAGGATGACTAACGAGGTACCCATAAAATAAGAGATTTCTCATTGGTACCCTTGGTTGCTAATAAGATTCTAAGTGCACAAGGTTACATTGGGCTATTCCGAAGAAGAATCTTTAAGTTCCAAGCTTGACCCAAGACGTTATGCATAAACCTAGGATCCCCAAGAATAAAAGTAAACACCTAGGTTAATGCAGATGGTATGCTTAACAAGTTGCTGGGATCCATGCCCGGAGTAACCATTATCTCCCATCACAAAGTGTACCACGAGATCCCTATTCATCTTTAGGTGAGATGCCTTGTTATATATACCACGAGCAGGTTATCATGATGGACTTATTATTTTCCTCACCTAAATGAGATGCCTTGTAACACGATATGCCAGCAGGATGCCACGTTGATGATAATGTCACCTGGGCACTCATGGGGAGAAAAACTAAGGGTTACTTTGAAAGTGTTTTCAGGACCAAAACACGATATATAACATGACAACCTCTAAGGGTTAGTTCCTGAAAACGAAACAAGAAGTCATATCCTAGCTCAAGGTTTAAATATGCTCCAAATCACCAACCATGTCCTATAATGTCTATTTTATATGACACGAGGATAAGCTCAAGATTTCAAGTTGGTTGGAGCAAGTTTGGAACATAAGCCAAGATGAAACTTAAGGAAACGCCTAAAGAAAACATGTCAAGATTCAAGACTCTTCTAGAACCTTCTAAAGAACTCCCTAGGAATCTATGACCTTCTAGAACAACTCATGCTAAGATGGGTTCATATGATTACCAATGCATGTTACAAGTTATGCTTCAAAAAAATAAGAACCTTAGAAACTTGCAAGGTTAAGAGCCAAGAACATTACGAAACAAGCTTTACAACTACCAAGATAAGAAGAATGCTAGGTACCACTCAAAGATGAGGACCAAAGTCCTTAGACATGAAAATTCAAGAATGATAGGTATTACTCTATGCATGTCTAATTGTGGCCCATAACTCCCACCATGCAGTGCTTTCTAAGGAGGTCTTTTTCTTCTTCTAGGTGGGATGCCCTGCACCGTGTTTCCTTTGCAGGATGTCATGCTTGGTCTCATTCCCCTCACCTAGATGAGATGCCCTGCGCCATGTTATGATTTGCAGGATGCCATATTCATGTATGCACTGATCATGCGACCTATATGGTCTATGTTAGATTAAGCGACCTTTATGGTTTATGCCATGTTCATGCATGCATCGATCACGTGACCTTTATGGTCTATGCCAGGTTCATGCATGCATCGATCATGTGACCTTTATGGTATATCATGGGGAGTAATCTATGGCCACGATGGAGCAAGAAGAGAGTAAGTTACCCTAGCCATGAATCAAGAACCTCTTAAGACCTCCCACAGTACATCATGCTTATGACTTAGACTACGCTACTTGGAACATATGAAGCTTTGAACGTAGGTATTAAAACTGTGTCGCTTGGAATGCATGAAGCCTCGGACACAGGATGACAAGTTTATGTCTAGTACTGTAAGTCCTAAGGGGAGTGTCTTGGAGAACGAATTAAGCTAGACATGATCGATCTTGCTTGTGGAGTGATTCGAATCTCAAACAATGTTCTTGCTTTGAGATATTCGATCAACAAGGTAATCCGAATCTTATTCCTCTTGTATTGATTCCATATCTTATCATGGCTATTCCCTAGTAGTGAATTTTAAACCCTCGATAGAGTGAAACATCATAAACGATAGACATGGTGGCTCTAGGAGCACCCTAGGAGTTGGAAACATTTTCATGGACAAAGAACCCAAGAGGTCCATCGTCATGGTTCGGTAAACTTAACGAGAGGAAATGTAGCAACTTGGACAAGAAAATTGGACAAGAGGATGTCCTACTATTGGGAATTGTGCCAACCAACTTTTGAAGACCAAAGTTTTTAAATTAGAGAGAATTTATAACACCTGGAGCAATGGAGGGCAAATTGGAGGATGTGGTAGAAGAGAAAAACGCTTAGAAAAATCAAAAGAAATCAATAAAATATAAAAACAATAGTGAAAAATTAGAAAAATTGGTCAAAGTAAGCACGGAAAAGTAAGTTGATCATTTTGATCCACCAATCCTATTTAGGAACAAAAGGAAAGGAAAAAAGAGAGAAAGAAGAAAATAAAGGTTAGGGTTCTTGAGAGAGAGTAAAGAGAGAAAATCGAAATCTGTTCCTTCACAAGACTTGCTCAGTGGGATAACAATTTTGTGCTTTTAAATCACTCCATTCCTTCAAGAATAAAGGAAGATTTGAAGGTAAGTTAAAAGCTTGCTTAGGAGGACACACTTCAAACAAAATCATTGAACTGAGTAGGATTCAAAATGCAGCGCACGTCTTTGTAGTGGATGGCGCAAGTTGATTTATTTGATTAGCTCAGTGATAACAAGGAATCACTGCAAGGGGAATAAGATTCGGATTACCTGATTGATCGAATATCTCAAGGCAAAAATATTGTTTGAGTTTCGAATCATTCCACAAGCAAGATTGATCATGTAGAGCTTGAATGATTCTACATACAACGTAAACTACTGGTTATCCCATTCACTATGGCTGGTGGACCTGTTTATTGGCTTTCAATATTACAGACTATTGTTTTATTGTTTACAATTGAAGCAGAGTATATGACGGTCAGTGAAATCTTTAAAAAAAAAGCATTTGGATGAATTGTTTGGTTAATGACTTGGGTATTTCTCAAGAACATATAGAGATGATTTGTGATAGGCAGAAAGATGTTTGTTTGTCCAATAACCAAGTTAATCATGCTTGAACCAAGCATATTCATGTCTGATTTCATTTTGTTCGAGAAATAGTTAATAAAGGAACAATCGTTTATTTAAAATTGAAACTGTTAAGTGATCTTATGAATATGTTGAGACACGTGTTTGCCCATAAAAAGTTACAACATTACATAGATCTAGTCTTTTCATTAGTGGCAGTATGTAATAGCCATAATAATAATAATAAATAAATAAGTAAGTAAACAAAGAAATAAAAAAATAAAAAAAAATAACTTTAAATAATAATAATAATAATAAATAAACAAAAAAATTCCACCCTCACCACTTCTTTCCCTTCTTTCCACTCATCTCTTATCCCTCTCCCGGTCATCTCTCCTCAAACCAAATAATCTCAAGTTCCTGAAAAGAAACAAAAAAAAAAAAAAAAAAAAAAAAAAAAAAAAAAAAAAAAAAAAAAACAAATTCAGATTTGAGAAAAACAAAAATGGTTTTCATTTGGGGAGAGATTTTGATCTCCTATTACCGTAAATCCTATCTCAGAATTCTTTTTCCTTTATGATTAGCGTGATAAGAAATCAAGTTAGAATTAGATCTCCTTTTCTTTATCCAATTTTTTACCAGAAATCTAGTCCAAATCAAATATCATTTTCCCTTGTCCAATTAATTATATTTTTATAGAAAATAAAGGTTAGGATCAATAAGATTTTACTTTAGCAGGTCTATAAAAAGTCAGATGAGTAGCCACACCCTCCATTAAAAATTGGTAATATGGCTCAAAAAAAGAAAAATACTAAAATAAAATAATATAAAATAAAAGAAAGAAATTCAGTAAGTAAGAAAATAAGGATTTTAAAAGAAGGAAATTCCGTAAGTGCAGAAAATAAGGAAATACATATTGAAAGAAAGAAAAAGGGGAAATTTTAGAAATAAGAATCCATTAACAAAATTAGCTAGTAATATCTGGTTACATAATGAAAATAAATATAGAAAACTATATCTGTTGAGAGAATGAAAATAAATACAGAGAGGAAGGCAGAAGAGTGATGAAAGATTTGGTGAACAAAATTTAAAGACAAAATTAAAAGATAAAATAGTAAATATTAGAAGGAAGAAACTTCATTAAATTTTGTGGAGTAACAATATCCTTCCTACCACAGAAATAACATATTTAGTGAAAATAGAATTATATATGTATATGTATGTATGTATATATATATATATAAAACATTCCAAGACTCATAAAGTCTCTAATGCTCACATGAAGTCGAACACATGGATCATTGCAAAATTTAGAGAATTGAAATTGAAATTGATGTCATGGTTCATATAGGTTGACTTGAATACAAAGGATAAAATTGAACTTTCTCAAGGATAAATTGGTGACACCAGTCTAAGCTAATCAGGTAAGTGGTCTTACTATGGGTAGGGTTATATTTGATGTTGACACGTGCCCCGTGGTTCTGCACGTGTCATATATATTTATTTGTGTGAATTGTTTGTGAACCGATGTGCTTATGATATGTTATGTATACGTTATGATATGTGAATTGTATGGTAATACTTGCAATACGATGTGTTCAATGATATGTTTGAGATAGGATACGAGAAGGATGCACTAAACGTAATGTAACAATAGGAGTAAGGTATGTTCATGAAACGTTAAGGTTAGGTTACGTATCGAAGTGCTATGGATATGAGAGATTGATAAAAACGATATGGTCACGATCGATTGATAAGAGAACACATTAGGTTATGGGTAGAAGGGGATAAGATTATGATAGATTGATAGAAAGATATTGTTAGGATAAGTTCTTGTAACGATATGACTAAGGTACGTTTATGTAACGATATGACTGTGATATGTATAAGAACGTTAAGATTATGATAAGTTAGGGAACGATATGATCACGAAGTGTTTACGATATGCTATGATTATGATACGACATGTGAATGACATATATATAGATATATATATATAGATATATATATATAGATATATATATATATGTTGTCATATGATGTGAAAATAATATGAAATATGTTATGGCACAAGATATGTGATAAATTGACAAAATATGTGATAAATTGACATGTTTATGATATGATATATTGTGATGCAATATGTTATGGTATGATATGTATATGATGAAATGTTATGTTAAAAGCATGGAACATTATGTTATGTCTCCTATTAAGATAGTGTGGGTTGTGTGTAGAGTATATGGTACACATCCAAGCTGCCCATAAGGATAGTGCCCTAGGAAAATAAACTGATACAATATGCCCCGTCATTGCATTCGCATGTTCTTGCATTTATCCCCCGATAGTGGGATCACTTACTGAGTATTTCTTAAAATACTCAAACCACGTGCTACCTCTATTTCAGGTTAAGTAAAAAGTATACTCAACCGTCTAAAATACTTGGTGGGAGGAAAAATGTATATGAGATACATCGTCTTTTTTTTACGCTCTCTGAAAAATTCATATCGTGAGATTCAAGCTCGACCTCGTGTTGCCCTGGGCACAGCCTCCATTCGAAAGGTATTTGCATGAACCAATAATAAGGTGAATAGAGAAAGTATTTATAGTAACCAGGAGAAGGAAGTATATCAACACATCCTATGATCTCCACCACTATGTTGCACCGTGAGATTCCCATGTTTCGCTTGCATGTTGCACTAGAGAAACTACCTATTCGGAGGGTCGTAACATGGGTGTCGGAACAACGAAAACTCTAGAAATGGATAGGATTTCTTAGGTTCATTCCCAACTTTGGCTTTTTCATTCAATAGCATTGTTGGGGCCGACCTCTGAGGTCTGAAAATGGCGGGTCACACTTACAAAGAATTACTAAGAGTTAGTATATTCTTGACCAAAGTGATAACTAAAACACTATAGGAATAAGAGTTATTCTGGGATTAATGTTTAAGTCAAGAATGTCTTGGTTTAGTGAAAGAGTGATTGACAGCCCCTTGGTAGTAGTTGCTCTGACTCACTAAAGTATCGTTGCAAAAATTAATAATTTTTAGGTATATTATTACATTTGTTAAACCTGATTAGATTAAAAATGATTAAGTCAATTCACTAGAATTTGTTTTATATCTCAGCATGCCAAGCTCAATAGTACAATTACTCGCTTCTGAGAAATTAAACGGCGACAATTACGCAACTTGAAAATCAAACCTAAACACAAATACTTGTAATTAATGATTTGAGGTTTGTTTTAACTAAGGAATGTCCTCTAAACTCCAACTCAAATGCATACCGAACAGTTCGGGATGCATATGACAGATGGACAAGGGCAAATGAAAAAGCTCGAGTGTACATTTTAGCCAGCATATCTAATGTTTTGGCTAAGAAACACGATGTTAATGGGTACTGCTAAAGAGATTATGGAATCTTTGAAAGGGATGTTTGGACAATTGTCCTTCTCCCTTAGATATGATGCCATAAAATACATTTACAATTGTCGTATGAAAGAAGGGATCTCTATTAGAGAACATGTCTTAGACATGATGGTACATTTCAATGTGGCAAAAGTAAACGTAGTTGTCATTGATGAGAAGAGCCAAGTTAGTTTTATCATGGAGTCTCTTCCGAAGAGCTTCCTACAGTTTCGCACAAATGCAATGATGAACAAGATAGAATATAAATTGAATACTCTTCTCAATGTACAAACTTATCAGTTCCTCTTGATCAACAAGGGACAAGCAGGAGAAGCAAATGTTGCTGTCTCTAAGAAATTACAAGGATCGTCCTCCAAATATAAGTCTGGTCCTTCAACTTCTAAAAATGTTTTGATGAAGAAGAAGGGTAAGGGGAAAAGATAAGATTCCTACTGGCTGCAAATGCAAGGTTTAAAATGCAGAGGAAAATGTTTCCATTGCAACGAAAACGGGCACTGAAAAGAAATTGCCCAAAATACCTTGTAGAGAAGAAAGACGAAAAGAAACAACAATGTACATGTGATTTACTAATTGTAGAAATATGTTTAGTAGAGTATGATAACTCAACCTGGATACTAGATTCAGATGCCATTAATCACATTTGTTCCTTTTTAAGAAAATTAGTTCTTAGAAAGTGCTTGTGTAAGGCTAGATAACACTCAAAGTTGGAACAAGAGAGGTTGTCTCAGTAAGATGAGTAAGAAATTTAAACTTATTTTTTTTGGAGGTAGATTCATCATATTAGATAATGTACTTTTTGTTCCTGGAATGAAAATCAATCTAATATTTATCTCTTGTTTATTAGAATAATTGTATAAAATATCTTTTGAAATGAATGAAGTCTTCATTTGCAAAATAGGTATCCATATTTGTTCCGCAAAACTAGAAAACAACTTATATATGTTAAAACCGAGCGAAAAAAAAGCTGTTTTAAATACCAAGATGTTTAAAATAGCTAAAACTCAAAATTAACGACAAAAGATTTCTCCTAAATGATCTTTTTTTCGAAAAAGTTTATAGAGCCAAAGAACCCTTAGAACTCATGCATACAGATTTCTATGGACCAATGAATGTTAAAGCACGAGGAGTGTATGAATATTTCCTCAGTTTTATTGATGATTATTCAAGTTATGGTTATATTTATCTTATACACCACAAGTTTGAATCTCTTGAAAAGTTCAGAGCGTATAAGACTGGGTTGAGAATCTCTTAGGTAAAACTATCAAAATACTTCGATCAGATCAAGGTGGAGAGTATATGGACTTAAGATTTCAGGACTATATGATAGAACATGGAATAACGTCTCAACTCTCAGCCCCTGGTATACCTCAACAGAACAGTGTATCATAAAGGAGAAATAGAACTCTATTAGACATGATTCGGTCTATGATGAGTCTTGCTCAATTAGCTGATTCGTTTTGGGGATATGCAGTGGAGACTATTGCATACATTTTGAACATGGTTCCTTCTAAGATTGTTTTAGAAACACCTTATGAGTTATGGATAGGGCGTAAAGGTAATTTACGTCACTTCAGAATTTGGGGATGCCCAGCACATGTGTTGGTGCAAAACCTCAAGAAATTAGAACGTCGTTCAAAATTATGTCTATTCATAGGATACCCCCAAACAGACGAAAGGTGGTCCGTTTTATGACTCTCAAGAAAATAGAGTGTTTGTATCAACAAACGCTACATTCTTAGAGGAGACCACGTAAGAAATCATCAACCTCGCAACAAACTAGTATTAAGTGACATTTCTAAAGAAGTTATTGATAAAACAACAAGAGTTGTTGATCAGGCTAGTTCTTCAACAAGAGTCGTTGATGGAGCTGGCACTTTTGATCAATCACATCCTTCTCAAGAGTTGAGAATGCCTCGACGCAGTGGGAGGGTTATAATTCAACCCGATCGTTACTTGGGTTTGGTAGAAACATAGGTCATTATACGTGATGATGGCGTTGAGAATCCATTGACCTATAAACAGGCAATGAATGATATAGATAGGGATCAGTGGATCAAAGCAATGAATCTTGAAATAGAGTCAATATACTTCAATTCGGTTTGGGAACTTGTAGATCAACCAAATGGGGTAAAACCTATTGGTTGCAAATGAATCTACAAGAGGAAATGAGATAAAGCCGGTAAGGTACAGACCTTTAAAGCTCGACTTGTACCAAAAGGTTATACCCAAAGAGAGGGGGTGGACTATGAAGAAACCTTCTCTCTTGTTGTTATGCTTAAATCGATTAGAATACTCTTGTCCATTGCCACATTTTATGATTATGAAATTTGGCAAATGGATGTCAAGACAGCCTTTCTAAACGGCAACCTTGAGAAGAGTATCTATATGGCTCAACCAAAGGGGTTCATTGAACAGGATCACGAGCAAAAAGTTTGCAAGATTAAAAAGATCCATTTATGAGTTGAAGCAAGTATCTCGATCCTGGAATATAAGATTTGATACTGTGATCAAATCTTATGACTTTAAACAAAATATTGACGAACCTTGTATTTACAAGAATATAGTCAACTCTATAGTAGTTTTCCTGCTGTTGTACATTGATGATATCCTACTCATTGAGAATGATGTAGGTTTTCTAAATAACATTAAGCATTGGCTAGCGATACAATTTTAAATAAAAGATTTGGGAGAAGCTCAGTTTGTTCTTGGAATCCAAATTGTTTGGAATCGGAAGAACAAAACACTAGCACTGTCTCAAGCATCGAACATGGACAAAATGTTTATCTTATATAAGATGCAAGACTCCAAGAAATGATTAATACCTTTTAGGGTGAGTATGTTGCTGCCTGTGAAGCAACGAAAAAATGGCTTAGGAAGTTCTTAACTGATTTGAAAATCGTTCCAAATATGCATTTGTCTATCCCTCTTTGCTTTGATAAGAGTGGAGCGGTTGCAAATTTTAAAGAACCTGGAAGCCATAAGCGAACAAAACATATTGAGCCAAATATCATCTCATAAGGAGATTGTGGAACAAGATGTAATAGCCCAAAAAAATCATAAATAAATAAATAAAATTAAAAAAATAATAAACAAATAAATAAACCAAAAAAGAAACAACTCATCCCCACTTCTCTCCACTCACCTCCCATCCCTTCCCTAATTATCTCTCCTCAAACCACCCTTCCAAAAAAAATCACACCTTGCAAAAAGAAACTGAAATAAACCATTGCCAGATTTAATTTGACAAAAAAATGAAATGACCTTTGCCTACTTAAGATTCACTTAACTGAGATTTAGTGAAGATCATATATATTAAATATTAATTTTCTTTTGTCCTATATTTCTTTAGTTAATTATAGTTAGATCTTCATTAAATCATTAAAATTGTTTAGATTTGAGTTAGAAACTAGATGTCAATCATTTATATGAATTTTAATAAAGCACATCATATTAGTAATGTTAGATCAATAAATTTATACCAGTAATAGACAATGAATAATTAAAAATAAAATGGCCAAGAAAATTTGTAAACAAAATTCAAGTCTTAACAGAATGAGAAGAAAATGAAACACAGACACAAGGAAAGATTTGGAAACAGGATCTGCTCCAAATCTGAAATACATGTGAACAAAATTAGAAGGCAATAGAGATAAAAGGAAAAAAAAAAAAACAAAAAGGAAGATACAATTAAAAACTTAAACTAAATATAGAGAGAAAAATAGACGGGCAACAAAGCACACAATGGCTTGAAATAACTTTATCAACTTTTTTATACAACAGTAACCATTGAAAATAATATTTTTAATAAAAACATAATTATAGATAATATAATTTCAAGAGTTTTAACCCTGGACTAATGTAAAATAGAGAAATAGTTTTATAGCGTTCAAACTTGAAACTCATATCATGGGCTTACGTAAATTGGCTTGGATTTCAAAGGACAAAATCGAACTTTCATTAAGGATATATTCGTGACAATAACTTAAGCTAACCAGGTAAGTGGTCTTACTATCGACATGGTTATATTTGAGGTTGACATGTGCCCTGTGGTTCTGCACGTGTTATATATATTGATATGTGTGAATTGTTTGTGGAACGATATGCTTCTTATATGTTATGTATATGTTATAATATGTGAATTGTATGATAATAATTACAGTACGATGTGTTCAATGATATGTTTGAGATAGTATACGAGAATGATGCACAAAACGAAATGTAACAATAGGAGTAAGATACGTTCATGAAACATTAAAGTTAGGTTACATACCGGAGTGCTATGAATATGAGAGATTGATGAAAGAATACAGTTAGGTTATGGGTAGAAAGGGATAGGTGTGTGATAAATTGATAGAACGATAGAGTTAGGTACATTTTTGTGATGATATGACTAAGGTACGTACACGTAACGATATGACTGTGATAGATATAAGAACGTTAAGGCTCTGATAAGTTAGGAAATGATATGACCACAATTAGTTTACAATATGACATGTTTATGATACGATATATTGTGATGTGATATGTTATGTTTAGATTATTTTGTGTGACCATTGAGGTAATTGTTGTATGAATTGCACGTTATGAAATGACATGTTAAAAGCATAGAGCGTTATGCTATGTTTTCTAAATTGTATCCATACAGCATGTTATGAATGACATGATATTACGATAAATGAAATGAAATATAACCCCGTTAGAATTATGCATGATATGAGAATTGAAAAATGAGAAAAGACATGATATGAATGTAAAACGATACCGGGGTTATATTTAATAATGTCAAAAATGGAAAAATAGTGGGACCTCATGCATTATGTGTGCTCATGTATTTGGAGATACCCCTACTTCATCACCATGGGCAAGGGTACGATCATTATGTTTTACATAATGCTGCCGGCAAGGGTACAATCATTTTTTTTTTTTACATAATGCTGTCATGACGGTTACTAGTTCTAACGGGTGTTTGGCCTAAAGAGCTCCCAGAGTATGCTCGCCCGACAAGGAAAGTGGCCCAGTGGTGTGCGAACTAACTGGTGAGTCCATACTCGCACGTATGAGCTATGTGTAGAGTATATGGTACACATTCAAGTTACCCATTAGGATAGTACCGTAGGAAAATAAATTGAAAAGATAGATTCCATCATTGCATTCGCATGTTCTTGCATTTAACCCCAATAGTGGGGTCACTTACTGAGCATTTCTTAAAATACTCTAGCCATGTGCTACCTCTATTCAGGCTAAGGCAAGACATTCCTGTACGGCTGACGATAACATCGCACCTCGAGACCATGACACATGCATAGGGTAGTCGCATTTATTTTCTTAATCTAAACTTTTATTTATTTTATTTAGTCTTTTTTTTTTTTTTGTCGTTTTAAAGGTGTTTTCAAAACACGCAAGTCCACGGATGTGTTTTAAGTTAAATGTAATGTTTTATGAAAGTTTAAATGAAGTATTTCTCCATTCATGTTTATGACATGTATACAAGTGACCTTAAATTAAGTAGAAAATTTCGGATCGTTACAGAGAAGATGTGATCGTCACATAGATAACTTCAGAGCACAACATTGCTGATCCATTTACAAAGCCCCTCACGGCTAAAGTGTTTGAAGGGCACTTAGTGAGTCTAGGACTACGAGTTATGTAATCTAGGGCAAGTGGGAGAAAAGGCATGGGTATTTGATGCCCTAGTTTATTGTATTTATGTCTTTCTCTCTACTCAACATTATAAAACCCCACTAGAGTTTTAATCAAGTAGGAGTTTGTTGGGTTTTACGTCGTAAAACTCATAGTTTGTAAACAAAAACATGTTCTATTTGCAATAAAGTTATTATTGATGTTTATTCAGTAAAGATTGTAATTAAATAAAGTGAATTTTACGATCACTAATCTAAATCCAATAAACTAAGAAAACTCTAGCTATAGTATGATTATTTGAACTATATGTAGAGACATAAAAGTGGATCAAGTTCAAGTATATAGTCAAAATGATGTATAGTACATAGATAAGGCTAAGTACCTTATTTGGGGGACATTATGGATGCAGCCCACTTTTATATATGATATAAACATGTGGAGACATGTGGGTGGGGGCATCCTATGCAATGAGTATTGGATAAGATCGGACTATGAAGAAAGTCACTCTCATTTTATAATGTCGTTTACTGCTAAGACTGATTTTTTCATTCGATGACCTAAGTAACTCGACCTTAATTCTGAGCTAACTAAGAACTCCAGTTTATTCGAAATTATCCTTAGATTTGCATGGGTGAGAGTAGCCCGAGTTCACTGACGCAATAAGCCTCCCATTTTAGGGGTAAGACTGGGTGAATAGCTGGGGACCTAGGGTGCAAGATGAAATTCTCTCCTACCAGCTTTTAGGGATAGTAGAATGGTTGTTTCCTTAATTATTGACTCCAGGTCTTGAACAAGGGGCCCCCACCCTCTCATTAGCCCGAGAGAATCAGTGGGACTTAAGGAAGAAAAAGTAACTTCAGGGGAAAAATGGTAAATTGACCTAGTTATGAACAACTTGTGAAGGATCAACTTACTAATCATGGTTATATCAAATGGACAAAAATATATCTATAGTGAGGAGTGCAACTATTAGGCTATAGTGGAGTGTCCTGGTAGTTACCGAATGTTGGTTAACAAGGTTAATGAGTTTAGCCGGTTAATCTCAGATTGTTGGAGCCCATGATCTTTAAGTCTATTAAGTACAGGGGCTAGCTCATATCGGACTAAACCTTAGAATAGTGTAACGAGTAAGTTCGAAGTGTTCGAATTCAAATTAGGGAATATGCACTAAATATATAAGATATATTTAATCGAGTTTTGTTTTAATTACGAATTAACCAAAAAGAAAGAATTGGGGATATTTAAATAAGATTTAAATATTGTAATTATGGATAGTGATTCATAATCAATATGTGCCGGAATTGATTGAGATTGACATTTGATTTAATGTTAAATATTAATTAAGTTGTTTAATTAATCATTTAATATTATTTTAATTTGAAATTAATTATTTAAATTAATTGTTGAATTAAAATAAAGAAAGTCAAAATGTTGACTTGGAAAAATTCATGTTTGAGTTAGTGGAATATTGAGTGTCAATATATGGTTTAAGCAAACTTCATGTTTGCCACGTAATCACAGTGGAATTTTGTGTATCAAGATTTGATAATCTCAAATTTGCAAGAGCATTCAAATACGATGGAGTAATCAAGGTACATAGAAATCTTCTTGGAAAAGCTTTGAGAAAATCTTTCAAAACCTCTCTCTTCACCTATACTAAATTTTTTCCTAGTTTACCCATATTCCACAATCCCGTTCTAAGGTAGGAGAATAGTAGAGAAGACACTAGTGGTGGTTTGAAACCAATTAATGAGGAAAACAGAATTAAAACAAGAAAGAAATTTGAACTACAAAAGGTTAGTACTCGAACTTCTTGAGTTTTAATGCTTTTGAACATGCTAGCTAATTTACTAAAACTAATGTACTTAGAGTGCCTAAGATCCAAATTGCTTCCGTACATGTGATATTAACACATACACCTTTTATCTTTTCAAAACACATATCACCGTCCTCCATTGACCAACGAGTGAAATGATATTATCTTTTGATGTATTTGGTCTTTAAATGATAGATCAGGCTTTCAACTAACGGTATGACACTTATCTTGTCTCAACCATAATTTGGTGGATTGGGCGCCACTTATGTGTTGCCGCGTTGTCTGTCTTTATAGTATGATTGTAACATTCTATCCCATTTAAACTAGTCATCGTCCTCGATTGCTTTCTTAGTGGGCACAGTCACATCATGTTTTCTGACGTTTTCTCCCACTTAATTTCAACATCGTCAAGATGACGATCCAAACATTTGTAGTACCCCAAAGAAAACCTAAAGAACGGTTTTAAGGGCACATAAGGAAGATTAAAAGATCGAAAGAAAACCTAACCTCATATAAAGATTCCTAGAATGTGTTTTTAATGCCATACCAAGGTTTGGTAATAATTGGTAATAATTTAGGTCCAATGGAAAAGAATGAAAGAAAAAAATAAGCCAAAAAAAGGGTCAACTTTAAAAAATTTATGAATTTTTAATTTCTTACGGAGACAAAATTTCAAGTTACTTTAAGCTAAAATGTATTTTAACTTTTAGAAAAAAATATTAATGTATTTAAAATTATAATATTATGCTTTAAGCTTAAAACAGAACTCTTTAATTCGACTTGAATTTTTTTCCATTCTCATAATCCTCCCCTTCGAGGTATAGAATCTTTGTTGACAATCATTCCTCTCTCCGATCGATATGAGATTTCACAATCCACCTCCTGACGTCTGCCTTTGATATCATTTGTAACAGTCCAATCCCATCACTAGTAGATATTTTTCTCTTTGGGTTTTCCCTTTTGGGTTTCCCCTTTCAAAACGCAGTCTGTTAGGGAGAGATTTTCAGACTCTTATAACGAATGTTTTGCTCCCTACTCCAACCAATGTAAGATCTCACATCACTCGTCATGTTGGCAATACCTCAATAATACCAAACAAGTCTTTTCGACACAAAACTTGTAGAGTCATAGACTACTCACGACACAAATAAACTCACTCACTAGTAATCTCAAGAAATCGTTTCGGATATGGAAGATCAGATAAAATTGTAACCTAAGAGCATACTAAGAAGAATTCCCAAGAGATAAAAGACAACGTACAACAACCTCGAACTTTTTGTGGGAAACTCTTTATTAAGACCGGTCGATAAGAGATTACAATGGTGTAAAAATTCTCTATTTATGAGCAAATAAATTATAAGGATATGAAAAGAGTAATAAATGGAAAATTCTGTATTCATAGTCAAATAAATTACAAGGATATGGAAGAGCAAGTATGAATAAAATATCAAATATGATATATATGGTAAGCTATAATCGAGTACTAAATCTCCCCAACAATGTCAAACACAACTTCTTGTAGGAAACACTCACAATTTTTATTAGGACCAATCAAGAAAGATTAGAAAACTAGAATACTACTTACATTTTTGTTTTACTTGAAACTTCTTCAAATTTATTGGGATGAAAACGGTAGTAGTGAAAGGGTATTTATAGGAGATGCTATACAATTTATTCCTAAAGTACATAGACAATGGACTCATACAATTATAGTATAGGGTGTGACTATATTGGAGGAGTGATATATTTTAACATAGTTCCTTGTTTGAAATCAGAATCCAACCATAATTAGATTATTAGAGAGGCCAGCATAAAGCTTGTTTTGATTTAACATTCTTTTGATTTAACATTCTTTTGATTTAACATTCTTTTGATTTAACATTGGACAAATTTCAAATACATAAACAACGAATAATATACATATATTTGGTAATTCCTTTGCTCAAGTCCATGATATCAATACGTTGTCTTGAAAGGCTTATAAACCTTAAGATCAAGCATGACACCAATAACAGAGCCCACAACAGCAGCAAAGGAGATCAAAAGGCAGCCCATGCTCATGGTTTGAACACAAACCCACTTGAGACTCCATTTAGGTATCTTCTTCTGAACAATATACATCTGGACAGGAAAATACACGGTCAATGGCCAGAATTGGAGAGCCCCAATGATCCCGACCACATCGTTGAAGAAGGGGAGCAACATAGCGACGACGGTGGTGAAGCAGACGAAAAGAGATCTCCAAATGAGTCGAAAGAGGTTGACATTGTAGGAGCGGGAGGAAGAGATGGAGAGCTTGTGGTGTTTGGTGATGAAGGGGGAGTCGGGCCATGCTTGGGCGGCTTTCTTCTCGACGAAAGCAAAGACGGGCTGAGAGAAGACTTGGTATGCGCCAACGAGGTGGACGACGATGGCGATGTTGGCGATGTCGAGGAGCCAGAATGGGTTGTAGAAGCCAAAGCCAGTCAAGAGGTTGCCTGGGGCGTCGTTGCCAAAGGCTGCGTAGCCCATGCAACCGCATAGCATGTAGAATATTGTGGTCAATGCAATGCTGAATCCTGTCGCTTTCTTCATTGTCTTTGCTTCCGAGGGTGGGCATCTGATTGTGTCCTGTTTAACCACGTTGTGGTCAGCTATTTAATTATAATTTAATCCTTATAATTTTCTTCCACAATATTTATATTATTTATATTATTTATTTTACTTTTTTTACTTTTTACTCCACTTTTCCCACGTGTGGAGTCCGATCAATTATTTTTTTTAATCTTTGTTTATTTTTCGAATATGGTGATAATTATAAGAATATTAAAAATAAAAATAAAAATAAAAATAATAAAAGCCTCATAAATTTAATTTACCTGAATTTCAATAAGGATAATTGAAAAAGAATAGGCAAAAGCGATGTCGCCAAGTGCTTGGAAAGTTCTCCATATCTTTTGGCTTTGATTTATTGTTCCCACACTTATTCCACTCACCGTCCCTTTAAAACTCCCCGTTTCTACACACAAAAGGACAACAAAAATATTCAAATAAAATATATATATATATTTTTTTATTTATAAATCTTAACTCACTACATCAAAATATGTTTTACTTCTTATTAAAAATATATATATATATGTATATATATATAAAAGATTCTTATAAAAAAATAAAAAGAAATTATTTCAAAAGTTATTCCAAACATGACGGTCCACGCCTTTCGATAAAAAAATAAAATCCTTTTTATTTATTTATTTATTTTTTTTTTATTTTTAATAAACACATGCTATCTTAAATTTACTTTAGTCGAATCAAGATAATTTTATTCTGATATTGGCCTTTTATCTATAAAGTTAGTTCTTAAATTTTTTTAAAAAAGAAAAAAGTTGAAACCTGCAACTTTGGCTATTCCAAGGCCAAGGCCAATGGTGGAATAGGTAAAAGACATGACAGCAGCCACCGAAGAGAGCCACCAAATCTGATCAAAATCAGGAATTTGAGACAAAATTATTTCCATTACTCCAAAAGACACCATGAATGGATTGCTTGACATATGACATGGATTTTTCCCTCCACTACTATGAAAGCAATTTGACCGTTTAACCGCCCTGCCAAACACACAAATTATCAAACTCTCACTAACAAACCAATACCCTAATTATAACATACTCGTTTCCTTCAACTTCTCCAACTTACATCATGCTGATCGCCGACGCAATCGTATATCCAATCGATATTCCGACTAGGTTCACGTATTGAAGTACTCCACATGCTGTTGTCTGACTTCTACCTTTATAGACAGAAACGGAGAGAAGAAATTTCAATATAATTAACTTATTGATAATATTTATTTCTTTCTGTTTATTTGCATACCGAGAAGGGAGCGAACTGCATGCATGTAAGTGTAGTTTCTCTTTCCATTCACTGGGTCACTGGAGCGATAGCAATCGGCGAGCAAACAGGAAGTGTAGTAGCCGATGAAGGCGAATAGCAACATCACGGAGGGACCAGCGGCCCATCCGAGTTGGGCGATTGCCCATGCTAATGATAACACACCTGAACCGATGACGGCTGTGATTATGTGAGCACTTGCTGTCCAAAACGTACCTAAACATAATGAAAATAATAAGTTAAGAGTTGGAAGGTAAAATTTGTAGCGGTGGTTTGATGAATGGAAGAATAATATTATGATGTACCGGTTCTTTTGGGGCGGCCATCGTCGTCGAAGCTAGCGGCATCGTTGATGGGAAGCACGGCCATGGGGGAGGAGTTGAGTAGAATGAAGGGAGGGAATGGTGTTTGTTGATGGAGAGGGGAAAGAGAGGAAGGCGATGGAGGGGAAGGGAGTGGAGGCAGCTGTTTATATAAAGTTTCAAAAAGGAAATATTAGTAAAAAGAAAAAAGAAAAGGGAAATTAAAATAATGAATACAAAAAATACATGTTTTTAGAAGGACCCAGTTTTAGGGATTTTCAATACTTCAATTATTATCCTCAAAATTTGCAACTCTAAAAGTCAACCTTTCTCTCTCTCCAAAGGTTGTTTGGTTGGAAAATCATGTTTCATGGTTATCAACACATACATACAACAACAAATATATATATACCACATCTATTGGAAACCGGAACGAAACATTTTCTTAAATTTTGTGAAATGATCCGACTTTTTTAGATTTTGATTGATTATCATCGTTACTAAATGCATGTAATTATCTATAAGTTAGATTTTTTTTTTTTAATCTTTTGTAATTATTTAGATTTTAGATATTTTACCGAAAATGAGAAAATAAAATGACCAAAGTACTGTAACAAAATTAAAAAAATTAACAAAAAAAAAAAAAATTGAAAGAAAAGGAAAATGCAGAATTCATTTAAAATAGCCAAAAATAATTACAGTAAACAGAATAAAAAATTGGGAATACATATTAGCATAGGCAAAATTGGGAATACATAGGCAAAACTAGAGGCAAAGGAAAAGTTTGAAGAAAGTATACAGAACAAATAAATTTTGTGAAAAAATTAAGAGAATAAATACATCGAAGAAAAGACAAAATATAACAAAGTAAATATATAATAGGAATGAAAAAAAGGGAATATTTGGTGAATTAAAAGAAAAAGAAAAAAAAAACAAAGTAAATACATAAAGAAAAAAATGGGAGATATGGAAGGGATTAAACTCTCTTTGACTATGTGTAATTCAAGAATGAATTAAAAGATTTTGTAGCCCTTTTGAGATAAAAAGTAAGAGTTGATTAAATACAAGGAAAGAAATAGAGATAAAAGTAAAAGGAAATAAATAGAGATAAAAGTAGGGGAGGATTGTGAACCTAAGAAGAATAAAAGGAAACATTCATAAATGAAATAAAATATGTGGTAAATGGTAAAGAGTTTTGGATGCATGAAAATAATACATAAATAAATATTTTAAGATTTTATACGGGTAGAGACTCTAATGTTAGCATGATAATTTTATAGAAGTTCGAACTTGAAACTGATGTTATGAGCATAGGTTGACTTGGATTTCAAAGGAAAAAAAATCAAACATTCATTAAGGATAAATTCGTGACAACAACTTAAGCTAATTAGGTAAGTGACTTTACTATCGGCTCGGTCGGAAGACTTGTCTTATGTATGACGACACGTGTCCAGCGGCCCTTGCATGTGTCATTTATGTTTTATGTTACATGATGATGTGATGATATTATATAATGACGTGATGACGTTAGATGATAATGTGTTGATGTCGTATGATGATGTGATGATGTAATATGATGACTTGATAACGTTAGATAATGATGCGATGATATTATATAATGATGTGATGATGTTATATGATGATTGATAATGTTATGTGATGTTGTGATAACGTTAGATGATGATATGATGATATGATAATGTTATGTGAAGACGTGATGACGTTACATCATGATGTGATGATGTAATATGATGAATTGATGACGTTAGATAATGATGTGATAATGTTATGATGTACATGATGTTGACATGATGATGATGATGATGATGCATAATAATAAGATGATGCGAGACGTATGATGATGAAATGACTTCATATGACGATGTTTAATATTAAGATGTTGTACATGTATTAAATGTCACCATACATTATTACACAAGTTTTAAAGACACAACCCTAGTTAAACGAATGATGATGAATGTATGAAGGTCAATGCATGCATGTTACTTAAAGTAATGTGTGAACGGTGTATAGGGTTGTGTCTTAAAGATGATTTAAAGACGAAAACTATAGGGACCTCATGCATTTTATGTGTTCATATACATTGGGATACTTCCCCATTTACGATGATAAGTGCAGACGCGCACAGTATGATGATGAGGGTGTTCATGGGGAGCATTACACTATGGGGTTCCGCTGACCACCAGACGTAGCTACAGATTAGCTTGACCATAGAGGGTCTAAGGGGTGCGCGAGCCCCTTGGGGATTCACACTCGCACGTGTGGGTCGTGTGTAGAGAAGTACTACACATCTAATTTGTCCGAGACTGAAGGCCACCCTATGATGTTTTTTCAATAATAGGTCCCTAGATCATGAGTTGCATGTGTTTGCATTTCTTGACCCCAATAGTGGGGTCACATACTGAGTATTTCTTAAAATACTCAAACCATGTGCTACTTCTTTTCAGGTAAAGACAATGCGTTTCGGTATGGTTGACGACGATATCGCAACTTGAGACTATGACACATGCACAGAGTAGTCGCATTTATTTTCTTAAACTTATGCTAAAAAAGGATATTTTTAATTTAAAGGTTTATTTACTTTCTTTAGTTTTTTGTCGTGTCCTTTTAAAGGTGTTTTCAAAACACGTCCATGACTGTGTTTTCAAGAGATAGAAGATGTTTTAAATGTTTTTGACATTTATACGATAGATGATGTTTTCTTTTAAGAATTATATTTTCGCATTAGAGATGAGCATGAGACGTTAGTAACGACTTTGAGTATGTAGAAATTTTGGATCGTTACACAAGACATGTAACATATTCTTTATGGAACAATCATCAACTAATCTGGTTGCGTTCCTTATATGCCTTTGTCTTCATTAGTAGAGAAAAGTTTTTAAGAATGTTTTGTATTAAAATACTTAGTACGTAACATCCACTTGAGTGTTAGATATCCATACACAACAAAGAAAAACGTGCAATGTGCATCTATGAGACTAAAATTTGTTTTGTCAAAAATATTTGTGACCAATTAACCTACTAATTAACTATACCAATTTTCTATGAGTAGGACTAGTCTTGATGGGTACTCTAAACGGATGGAATTGGCATCTAGTCCGATGTAGATGGGTTATTGCTACAAAAACAAGAATTATAAATTTTCATAAGATACCATAATTGATCTTCAATAGCATAATAAAAGGTAGCAAAAAAATGAAAATCTTCTAATAACTCGTGGTAATCCCCATAAAATCCTAAAGCAATGCCTCAAAATAACGAAAATCTTCTAATAACTCATGGAGATCAGACGTGGTAGGTTGGACGGGAAGAAGGTTCTGAAGACGAGAGTGAAGGCTTGTATATTCATGGTGTCAAAATTCTTTGTGGTATCGAAGACTAGAGATTCGAAAGGAATGGAGTGCTTTTTCATCATTACTACTCAGGAATCCTATTTCACTCTCATGGCCGATTGCATCAGCGTCTCACGTGGCTGAAAGCTTTACACTTTAGTGTTTCACCAGCTTATTAGAAACATAGTAGAAGCTCAAGGATCGGTAGACTGTAGGGTTGATCCAATTGTCGCTATCCATAGATGTATTAGAAGCTCATGGATCGATTGGCTCTAGAGTTAATTTAATTGACCTTGTTCAAAAACATAGTGGACCCAAAGATCAGTAGGCTCTACGGTTGATCTAGTTGACGCTGTCTAAAAATGTAATAGAAGCTCATGGATTGGTAGACTCTATGGTTAATCCGATTGACACTGTCCCAAAACATAGTGGAAGTTCAAGGATCAGTAGGCTCCCGTGTCAACCTAGTTGATGTTATCCAAAAATGTAGTGGAAGGTTAAGGATTAGTAGGCTCCAGGATTGATCTAGTTGACACACTCTAGAAACGTAACATTTTTCATTGTCAAATAGAAGACAATGTCGGATCTATTGAAGACGTTATCGAATATGTACAAAATACTATTGGACAAGATAGTTAGAGAAATGAACTCGAAGGTTAATTGAATATTTCACATGTGCTTCACGAGTGTCAAATTAGTCATGACAGTAGTGAGTTAGAATCGGAACAAATTTGGGGGTTGAAGCTAAAGTCTTTAAGTTGGAAGGAGTCTTACTTGTCAATGAAGCAATAATTCTAAGTGCTCCAAGAAGAGTGAGCATGACAGATACAAGTAATATCCAAAGTGCTATAAGAAGTGAGAACACGTTTATTCCTTGAGTCATCGGCTTGTGCCTTAAATGGGTAATTTAACGAGAAATGTCAAAATCAACATTACTCGAGAAAGAGCACTAGGCTGGATGTAGAAAACGTTGAAGAATGAAGTTATAACAAGACCAATAGAAACGTTAGTGCAACGATTGTCACATGCAGGTGGCCAAGTAAAGGTAGGCCCTTGGTTGGGTAGCTCACAACTATTGGACAAGTTTACCATGCTTATATTGTGAATGTGAGAGATAGAGAGAAGATCCATCAATGCCGTGGCCCATTAATAATGCACAACTTTTGTATTCATTTTCGACGTACAATTATTTCTTGCGAGTCAAATGACAGTCCCTCCAACGTTTAAATCGTTATCTAGACGATGCCAAGATTAAGTGAGAGGGAATGTCACAATCTATGATGCGATTGTACCCTTGAAAAATTCATTCTAGTTTAAGTGGGATAGAATGTCAATACTATACTATGAATATAGTAGGTTGTGATCCCTACATGCAGACAGACAAGGCAACAACACAGAACGACTAAGACAAGACAATTGTCATACAACTTGTGAAGAGCCTGATCTACCATTTAAAAACCAAACACATCTGGACGATATCATTTCACTTGCAAGTTAGAGAAAGAATGTGATATGTGTTTTAAGAAGATAGAGGGTGCACCCATTAGACATATTGAGAAAATGCTTTAATGTTGAGAAATTAAGGTTATGGAAAGCGTTCGTTAGTATTCGTTGCTTCTACGGTTGTTGCGATGCAGTAAATATATTGATGATGACAAGAATCTTTTGAGAATAAATTTTTAGATTGACTGATTCAGTTTTCAAGTGGGAGAATGATTAAGTTGTAAAGCCTCAACATTTATGGGTTAAGAAAACTAAATAGTTATGTAATTTGAGAAATCTTATCGGTTCTTCTATGAAGTCCCCTAGCTGTCTTGAAGTTTTCCATCCTAATGTCTCTACATATATTTTTCCTTTTGTATTCTTTATTTTGTTCTTCACGTTCTTTATCCAGATTAAATATTTGAGTTGTGTGATCCTAACAAGTATTTAGCAATGTATTAGACCCTAACCGAAACATATAGATCAATTGGTAAAGATATAAAGTCAATCTCTCTAATGTGGCATGAATTAGACACCGATCCTTAAATAGTTTTAATCTACTTAGATCCCAGTTATTTCCTATGTATCAAAATAAGATGGAATCAAATGAAAAGTAACTAGAATAAAATCAATCCAAACGAAAATGAAATGGAATCTGAAAAATATTGATCTTGTTTACTTCCAAGTTTGAATCCGAACGAAATATACAATAATTACCAAAATGCCCTTTTATATTTTTTCTAATAAGATGCAAATTTATAAATTTTTGGACAAAAAGAGGGGAAAAATTAGTCAGATTCTTACCTTAGATGAAATTGGTAGAAAAAACCCAAAGAAAAGTGAATAAAATATGGTAAATTTTTTATGAATTATTTGACATTTTTATTTTATTTTTCTCTCTCTCTTGCTTTAGTCGTCTCTAGTTACAACTCTAACTCTTCGTTGCTTGGACTCGAACTCTAACTCCAACTTGGGTTCATGCTTTAGCTATATAGCGCTAGCCCTCTCACTCTGGCTTCGACTTTAACTATGGTTCATGCTCTAGTTCTAGCTTTGGCTTAAATTCTAACCATGGTTAAGAAAAAAAAAAAAAACATGGCATGGCGGTATAATAAGGAAAGAGAATAAAAATAAAGTAGATTTCATACTTTAAATTTATTCTTATTCCAAGAAAATAATGTTCTCATTTTTATTATTTAGTCTCTAAAATTTTAAAATGTTTAATGGAGTAATTTCATCCTCATCTCTATTATTAACTAAATTCACACTTTTTTTTAGTGGCAATGACAGCCATTTTCTTCCTTTTTTTTTTAGTTATTTGTGTTGGTTGAATGATCTTGATTGGTAGGTTGTATTTATTACAGGCTATCTTTATAACAAAAAAAAAAAAAAAAAAAAAAAAAAAATTGTCACGAAGTACAACATAAAATTGTATGCTCAAACGGTTTGTTGCAACCATTGTGAGTTTAGTCTTGACAAGAAATTAAATATTTGATATTTAATTCAAAAAAATTATTAGAAAATTAAAACTCAACAAAAATATAAAAGAAAATAATAAAAATTTAAGTAAATGGGTCAAAGTCATCCCTAATGGGTAAATAGATCATTTTGACCTTGGACTAATAAGAGATCAGAATTAGCTCTGATTAGATGGCTAATAATGAAGGAAAAAAAAAAAAAAAAAATTGGAGTTTAGGGTTCTTGAGCGATCGAAAGAGAAAGTCGAAATTCACTCCAAACGACGATTTGGAATTAGAATTTTACCAAACTTCCTTCACCTAAATTGTTCAATGACTTTGGAAGATCCATTTTTTTTGGCTTTGTATTCCTTAAAATCTATCAAGAACCCAGGAAAAACTTAATGTAAGCCTTTGATATTTGTTTATTTTAGTTTTCTTTGAAATTCAAGAATTTTTCTTTTAATTAAGTTTTGAATTTTTAGTATAGGAGGAATTTCACAGAATTTTAACTTGATTTTACTTGTTTAGGTATAAATGGATGAAAAGTCTTCAAATTTTGAAAAGGAATAAATTTAGAAGAAATTGGAAAGGCAAACGGGATATCATCGTTTTTTTGGAAAATTGAACGTAGGCGAAGATGGAACGAACACACTTCGGTTAGCGGTGGCAACAACGTGTTTGAAGTAGTGTGCGACACATGGCAAACACAGAGTGGACAGACGTATTTAACGGTTAGAGGCGACACACGTGTGGGTCGACCTGATCCAAGAACCTACGTTCGATCCGAGACCTACGTGCGCGACTCGTGAACCTTCGACCCGAATTGGAAGCGCAACCCAAACCCAATTTAGTGACATAATCGTTGACTCGCGTCCGCAACAACCCTCTGTGTGTGAAATTAGGCGTGTAAATCGCGTGTGAGTCTCTTTTTGTCTCGTTCGACATCTGTTCGCTAGTTTTTGTCCCAATTTCTATACTAACTCTAATTATGCTTTAATTAGGACCTACTATAGAAATTTCATAAATTTGGAAGTTCCTAACACGCCCAATAGCTAGCTCAGGAAGACACACATCATCCAAGTAAATACCCACAAGAACTTTAGGCAAGTAATAGTGGTAGGGATTGTTAGGATATGCTAGTAGGCAAGTATTTTTTACCTTACATGGTTAGATGTACATGTAAAGGACTTCATAAGGGAATTTTCAGATATATATATATATACGTATTGTTTGTATTTTATGGTAAAATTATCGCTAAGCCCCTAATTTGAGATTTTCGACAAGCATGCTTTTTATGTAAGAAATTACCAAAATGCCTCTATGATTAGATTTTTATATGTTTTTCGTTGTGTTAGAAAGAAAGATGGGCTAGTATGATTTGTGCTCTAGGTGATTAATGGATGTTATCTTCCTGTTTTGCTTATTTGATTCTTTGTTTGCATGATATAACATGATTAGCTACAAGTGTTTGACTGTATTTACTTTCTATAAAGTGTATATATCTGCACAAAGCTAGGGCATTGGAGTTAGGTTTACTAGACGATGATCCAATACAGGACACCTCTAGTAGACTGAGCATCTTGGGATTGTAAGAGACGGTCAGAGGGTCTAGACCTTAGGGCTCCCAAACTAAGAAAGACTCAAGGAGTCAGAATAAAGTAACTTTGAGCCAGAAGTCTGAAGCCACCTAGGCGTCCTAAGAATCCAATAGACCTCCTCACCTCAAGTTTGGATATGACTAATGTGGAATTTAAATCATGGATTACATGGTTAGGTGATTGATAGGAACACCTCCATAGCAAAGCATGCATGATAGAACTCAGCTAAGATTAGGTGCTAAAGCTATTATGGTTTACATATTGACTCACGTAAGTACATTTCCAATAGACCTTGCATCCTATGATCAAGAGAGATTAGAGGTTTAGACCTATGTGCATCGAGAGGTTTGTTTAGTTCGGGGAGCTAACCTTGAACGTCCTAGAAATGAGATGGAATTTAAACTTGGTAGACGCCTTGAAGAACCTAGTAATCCTCCACAGCTTATAAATATGGTAAAGGAAGCTTAATAGAACTTTGAAGCTACTTGAGTTATTATTGATTGTAGAGTCGGGTCAAGGCTAACGTTGCGATCTCGTTAAACAAGTCTCAAAGAGAGAATAGGGACTACACAAGTAGTTAACTCAAGGCAATACGCCTATTGACGGTATAAATGAGTCAAGGCTAACGCTGGGACTTTGTGAACAGTCTCGTAAAGACATTAGGAACTACACATGTATGTCAAGTTGAGAACTCCTACTTTTTGTATAAACGGGCTAAGATTCATAAACCCTCCTTGAGAGGGGTTGAGAGGCTACATAAGTAGGCGATGCTAGGAATTATTACTGTGTGTCGAAAACGAGTCAAGACCCATAAACTCGCCTAAATAAGGGACGAAAGATTACATTAGTGGGAACATGAAAAACTACTACTATATGTAGACATAAACCTTCCGTGAGTGGAGACGAAGAACTACATAAGTAGATAGAGTCTCTATTGTGTTTAGAAATGGAGGATAACCTATAAAGCCACATTGATAAAGGACAATGGACAACCTGTGTAGGTGACATGACGAACTGCTACTGTGTGTAGATGTAAACCCACATTGAGAAGGGACGAGGGACTACATAAGTAAGGAACATGAGGAATCACTACTATATGTAGAATAAACTTGCTTTGAGAGGGGACAATGGACTACATAAGTATATAGGATCATTACAGCGTGTAGAAATGGGAGAAGACCCGTAAACCTGCCTTGATAGGGAATGAGAGACTACATGAGTAGATGACATGATGAATGACTACAATGTGTAGATGTAAACCCGCCTTGAGAGGGGACGAAGAACTACACGAGTAGATAATACAAAAAGACATTGCTATGCACGAGTTAAACCCACCTTAATAGGGGCTAGGGAACTTCCCAAGTAGACAAGATGAGAAAAGAAATTCCTAGGTCGTAAGAAAAGCCCGCGGTAACTTACTAGGATTAAAGAAGCGAGGAGGGCATACGTAAGTTGTTTATTGAGTATTTTTATACTCACCCTTTTCTCCTTTTCTTTCTCATGTACCGTTCGAGGTGGGGAGCATTCGGGAGATGTGCAGTACAGGGGTCATTTCGAAGCATCAATCATCTATGTATTGAGTCTTTTCTATTTCGTCTTGTAATTGCATCCCAAACCCTTTTCCCATCTGTAAAAACTTGAGCAAGGGGGTCTTGTAATTTAACTTTTATTTTGTTAATTTTGGTGTTATTGGCATGTTTTTATTTCAAATTAAATTTTATTGTATTTTCATGTTCAGTTTTATTTCACTTTTTCTTTTACTTGCTTTTGTCTTTATCTTTTTAATCTCGATTCAAGTTTTCAAACTTCGAAATTTGGGTTGTGACAGTATTGTAGAAGATCTCGCGAACTCAACCTTTCAAACATTCCTTGACTCCCTATTTCACTCACAAACCTCAAAATTGAGCCCTATATTATTTCAATCATTTAATTTCGAACGAAATTGATTCATCCTAGTTAATTTCTTATGAATTTCTATCGAGTATCGCCAAACAATTTATCAGAGAAGATCAAAGGTTTTAGCAAGGTTCATCAAAAGTGAAGTGTTGCCTTTTATTCTTGCCTATGTATATATATTAAGTTGGATGACCTTTAATATTGTTTCAAAATGGTTGTTAGGAAATAAGTCCATAATAGTTCAAAATTGGAATTGTGACAGCCCAAGCCCACCACTAGCCGATATTGTCTGTTTTGACCCCTTATGTATCATCATCAGCCACACGATTTTAAAATTAGATATGTAGTACTTCCATACACACGACCCACAAGTGTGAGCGTGAGTATCCAAACGGTTTGCACTGCCCTTGGACCCATCGTCGTCAAGCTAACTGTTCGTAGCTGGATGTCCAGAGGTCAAAAAACCCTCGAGTGTCATGTGAGGCATGATCATGATGATGATCATCATCATAGTGTACACATCCATACTCATCATCCTAAATGGGGAAGTAATCTAATGTAAAGGAACACACAAAATGCATCCGATCTCAATGATTTTCATCTTTAAATCATTCTTATCACACACTATACATTATTCACACATTACACTAGGTAACATGTATGTGTTGACCTTCATACGTTCATCGCCATTAACATCAATTAGGGTTATGTCTTAGAAAACTGGTCATCATAATGTATCATGACATTCAATACATGCACATTATCTTAATATGAAATAACATGATATTAAGTCATCTCATCATCATGCATCCTACATCATCATGTTATCATGCATCGTCATCATTATGTCATCATCTCATATAACATCATATAACACTGTCACATCATCATGTACATAAAGCATAAATGACACGTGCAAGGCCCATTGGGCACGTATCGTCATACATAAGACAAGTCTTCCAATCGAACTGATAGTAAGGTCACTTACTTGGTTAGCCTAAGCTGAAGCTACTTCGACCCTTTGATACTAGCTTAACAAGTTGATAGTAAGGTCACTTATTTGCTTAGCCTAAACTGAAGCTACTACGACCGTTTAATACTAGCTTAAAGCTCCTGTCTAAAATTTAATTCTAACTAAGGAGTTCTACTGTTATAAATTAGCATTCTAATAAGGGAATTAGCTCACCTAATTTGGTATAAAATAATTTCAACTTATTCCTAATAATTTAAGCTAACTACTTAATTTTGCATAAAATAATTTAAACTAGCTAAAAGGTAGTCATACTAACTTTAAATGCTTCTGAAGAGTTGAAACTATTAAGTAAGAGCCCGAACAACGCCTCTGAAGAGTTAAAATTGTTAGGTAAGGGCCCAAGCAACGTTTCTAAAGAGTTGAAACTATTAGGTAAGAACCTGAGCGTAACAAACCCAAGCCGAATCAACCAAAATGCTGACCTAGAGCCATCATAAAATGTATTCTCCAACTCCCTTCGAACCATTTAAGTGGGATGATGAAATGAAGTAAGGGACCTTCCTGTTGTAGTGGAGGCTAACTCCCCACTTCTCAACTTAAGTGATGTGGGACAAATTTTCCTTTCCTTTTTTTTTTTCCCCTAATGTTTAGGATATTACACTCACCGTCGGTTCATCTCTCACGAATCCATAGTGCTCTTCCTCTGGAGGCGTTTCATCCAAGGTCATAGACTAGCCAAACTATCTCGCACGCCCTAGTCTAAGGTCATTCTTACTACTAGTCCTCTGCAGAGTGAACACGTGGAACTAATATACATTAAATCATGTAAGTCGGCAAACAAATGCTCAACGGGGTGATAACATCCATCAAGCACCTGAGGCATAGATTTCGCAAGATCCAATCCTCCATCACAACATGATATTTGTACAAGTAGTAAACAGCGACTCTAACACGTCCATTTTAACATACAAAAGCATATAATGCACATTAGCTCTACATTACTAGGTATAAGTCATGTTATACTATCCCTAGGACCTTCTAGGATGCATGAAATTTCAAGTGATCTCTATAAGTATTACTTCCTAGTTGTTCATGTGGTTACTTACAAGTCTGAAGCGTGTTTTTCCAAGCTTCAATTTATATCCGAAGTGGAGTCCAAAAATTCCATTCCTTTAGAGGCACCTAAGTCAGATTAAAATAAGGTTAGTATTAAAACTGGGACAAAAAACTGGCAAACGAATATTCTACGTGAGTGTAATAGGGTGTAATGCGTGGTCAGGGCCACCTTTGAGCCAACGAATGCAGCCCTACCTTCAGATTTTTGTGGTTACGATACGTGTCGAACATAGATTGGTTGGACAGTAACGAGTCGATGCATAGATTTTGGTTGAACAGTGGGTTTCTAATCCGAGTCGCGAGTGAGCCTTCGGGTTCTCGTTTCGAGTTGGCCACTCGGGACGCTGTTACTGCAGGATTTGGATGCACTCTTCCAACGTTTTGTCAACACGAATCCCACCTAATCTCCGCTGCGTTCTTACTGAAGTCAACACCTTCGATTTACTCCATTTTTATCGTGAAGCTCGACTGAGTACCAACACGAAACTTCAAATTTTCCTTTCCTAAAACATTATGTTCAAGAATTAGACCTTACAAACTCAAGACTCAGTGATTTTCGAGACTATCCCAAGACCAAACACTCGCGGACTTACCTCAAGTTTTCTTGAATGACTTGTTGGCGGAAACGGTCGATCAAAGTGCTTGAACTCCTCCTCAATCTAGTGGATGAATTTGTGAGGGTCGTTGGTCGACAATTTTCTAATTTTTTTAAGGTCCCTCGAGGCGTCCCGAGCATTTTTTTTCTATGATTGGAAATTCAACCTCTAAGACACTTAATAAAATCCTGAAAGCTCAAAATTAAAAAGCGAATGAAGGAAAATCTTTGTACCTACTGAGCTCGAGTATTACATATCATGCACCTAACGGATAAGTTACATATTATTATATTATTTTAACATACATTTTAATATTATTCTATTTTTATGAATATATAAGAAAATTGACCCGAAGCTTAAAAAAACATATGAATCACTAAAACCAAAATTTTCTCTCATATTTTATAAGTCATTAAAATGATGAAAAACATTTTATTTTATTTACATTTTCGTCCTTAAATTTAGCCAACCAAACATATCCCTACATAATTACAAGACAATATTTGTGAAAATTAAAGATAGGTACGAGAAAAGATACACCAAGCTTTAAATTTGAAAAAGTTAGCATTTTAAATTTTAAATTTATATTTATTTATTTACCTTTTGTTTTTAACTTTCAAATATTCTATTTTAAAAAATTCCTTAAAACCATTTTAGATACGAAGATTATAAATAAAAACATATCAATTAACATTAAATTATTATTATTATTATTATTATTATTATTTTTTGAGTTTATCTATATAAACGAATAAAATATTCAAAATTACACATAATATATCAAAATATAAAATTTTGTAAATGAATGTAAGTATGAATGAATCTAATTATTTATATAAATTCCATAAAAAAAAAAAAAAAATTACAAAAAGTAGGGTCTAAAGTGGCAAGTTGTGTGGTTTACGTTTAGTTTGGGGACCGAATGGAAAAAGATATTAGATTATAAGGGCCCATAAAATAATCGCATAATTAATTAAACTATTATTGTCCAAAAAGTTATCATAAGTTTATTTTTAAAATGTCTTCTCGTTTACGTGTACACCTTTTCCTCCATCCCTTAGTAAAAAAAGAGGAATTTATTCTATTCTTTCTTTAAAAATAATTATTAAAAAAAAAAAAAAAAACCTTTTATTTTATTAATTTTTTAAAAATAATTTGACTATGCCTTCTTTTTCCTAATTGATTGCCTTTTATTAATATTAATATATATTTGTGCCTTTTATTCTATGGATGGCTGAAACGCTGTCCCCACCAATTGTCTCCCAAGTTTCATTGGGTCACATAAAATACCCATTAAAATAAATTATTAGTTAAATCAGCCTACATTGGTTGGGAGGAGAACGAAATAGCATGGTGTAGAAACCTTTCTCTAGCCGACGCATTTTAAAGTATTGAGGGGGAAGCCTGAAAGAGAAAGGGTAAAGAGGACAATATCTGCTAGCGGTGGACCTAGGGCGTTACAAATGGTATCAGAGCTAGATACTAGACGATGTGATAGCGAGGAGGCTGTTCCCCGAAGGGGGATAGACACGAGACGGTGTGCTAGTAAGGACGCTGGGCCCCGAAGGGGGGGTGGATTTGGTGGGGGACTCACATCGATTGGAGAAAGGAACGAGCGTTAGCGAGGACGCTGGGCCTAGAAGAGGGATGGATTATGATATCCAACATTGGTTGGGGAGAATGAAACACCATTTATAAAGGTGTGGAATCCTTTCCCTATCAGATGCGTCTTAAAGTCTTGAGGAGAAGCCCAAAAGGGAGAGCCTAAAGAGAACAATATCTGTTAGCGAATCCCACATTGGTTGGGTTGGAGAACGAAAAACTTTTCCCTAGACACGTTCTAAAGGCTTGAGGGGAGACCTAAAGAAGCCCAAAAAGGATAATATCTGGTAGCGATGGACTTAAATCACCAACTTTATAAGGTTTTTGTTATTAATGTAATATATATTGTAATTTCCCACATTGGTTGGGGAGGAGAACAAATCACCTTTTATAAGGGTGTGGAAACCTTCCCCTAGTAGACGCGTTTTAAAGCCTTGAGGGGAAGCCCGAAAGGGAAAGCTCAAAGAGGACAATATCTGCTAGCGGTAGATCTGGGTGCACAACCCAACTTAAAAATAGAGAGTTAGGTTGGGTCGTCGGTTCTTAGTCTGGTTGTTCGGGTCACTAAACCAACTCAACATAAAAATAAATTTTAAGATAAAGTAAAAAAAAAAAAAAAAATTAAATTAAATTTAGATAATTAAAAAATAATGTAGGTTTTGCACATTGCCATCCCATATCAATGGGTAAAGTTTTAACTAATTACAACATAACCACCACCACATCTAAACATCCTTATTATTCTTTCATGGGTAAAGTTTTTATGTATCTTTACTTTCATTAAAGTCGCCCACTTTTGTTTATATTTATGTTCTTTACGTTTTATCAAATCAACTCAATCAAACTAAATATATTTTCTTGTTTCTTAACTATTTTAGAATAGCTCACTTTTGAATTAACTAGGTGGAAATTTGTAATTAATTAAACTCTAGTCATTAATAGTTATTTAGTGGATGGGGACTGACTACGAAATGTACAACGGTTTTGTGCAAATTCAAATAAACAACACAACCTTCCGTTTAAAGGATTATTTATAAAATAGTGGACCAAGGAACTGGATACAAAAATAAACATCAACCCTAAAACGCAGAAGGACCGACACCACGGGATGACGCTAGACTTCTGAATCAGCAGTCACCTATAAAAGAACGATATTATATGGTGAGTATAAACATACTCAATAAAGAGCCTACTTATAAGCTCTAATTCCATCTTTGATCTTCTTAGTTATCTTTTGCTTTACTCTAATCTCTACGAAAATTTTAAATTTTGCAGCTATATGAGCTGTTGGGGGCACTGTAGTTCTAAGTGGTTCTCATACATGTCACCGATCCTATTGGGATCTGAAAATTGTTCTTTTACTTACGTCAAATCTAATTGGGTTTGGAAGTCATTCTAAGTTGTTGACCTACTTTGATGTCCCACCCTCTCTTAAACAAGCTGGATTTTGGGGTGAACCTTTTTATTTTTTCTTTTTTAGTTGGTTCGTTCATTCTTACTAAACTAATTAACATTTCTTTGGAAATGAATCATTAATATCCTTGAATCTCGAGAAACCGCCTCATAATAAATCATCTCATGAAGTACAATTATGACATCATATCTCTTAAATATCGAACTGAAATTGGGGGAGTGACCCCTATGTGTTCCCTCACGAGAAGCATAAAAGTCATGTAGATTGTTTCATTTTTTCGGTAGAAATTGAACCAGCGCTATTTCATAATAGGTTTAAGAAGCAGCGACCCTGTTCAGAAGGCCCTTCCATACACAATAGAGACACCTGAAGAAACCTTGATGCACTTTCCTATCTAACTAATCTGAGCCAAGCCCGATAATACAAATTCTTGAATTTCTATAGCTCAATAAAGACACCATTAAGTCCAATCTAAGTTACTAAATAGAGCTGGATGGAATAACAAGAGGTATGGGTCCGATGATACTATTCACAACGGCTAGTAGGCCTAGCAAACTATCTTAGTCTCGTGAATATAATGGTGGTCAACTAGGTTCTCTAGGGCATCTTGACAATTTAAATTTTGGACTCTTAGTTTCGCACTTTCTAAACTAGATCCTAGAGCTAATCTTGTAACGACCTAAAAAAAAATTGAAATAAAATTTAATGAATAAAATAAATAAATAAAAAGAGAAAAAAAAAAAGTTAACTAGTTTTCCTACCATCGGTTAATCTCTCACCACTCCTCTAAAATGACCTGTTAAATACGTATGATTAAGAAGAATTAGTTTCCTTCTTTCATGTAAAAACAGAAACGTTAGTTGTATTTTACCTGTTCGTATTCCTCTTATCTTATCTTATTGAATGATATTAATTTCGTTACCATTAGTTACATTTGAATTAGAAATTAAATGACAAGAATTTTATCTGAATTTTAGTTAAAATCAATCTGTAATTTGTAGCCAATTAGAGAGAAAAAGTAGGAATAGATTAAAAACAGCCCATAGTAATGATAAAAAAGGAACTGAACACACTTAAAAGAAAAAAGGAAAAAAAAAAAAAATACCATAAGAGAAAAGCAAATATCTCAAAATGTTAAAAGGGTTTTAAATGAATGACATGAAAATAATATTATAACAAACATAAATAAATATTCCACGACTTTATTCATGTAAAGACTCTAATGTTCGCATGAAGCTTAACACATGGACCGATGTAAATTAGAGAAATAACTTTATAGAAGTTCGAACTTGAAACTGATGTTACGAGCTCACATAGGTTGACTTGAATTTCAAAGGACAGAATCGAACTTCATTAAAGATAAATTTGTACAACAACCTTAGTTAATCAGGTAAGTGATCTTACTAACAGCATTGTTATATTTGATGTTGACACGTGCCCTGTGGTTCTGTACGTGTCATATATTGATATGTGTGAATTGTTTATGAATCGATATGATTATGATTATGATATAATTATTGAGGGTTGTTGGGAGCGAATCTCACATTGGCTAATTTAGAGAATGATCATGGGTTTATAAGTAAAAGGAATACATCTCCATTGGTATGAGTTCTGTTGGGGAAACCCAAAGGAAACCCAAACCAAAGCCATGAGAGCTTATGCTCAAAGTGAACAATATCATACTATTGTGGAGAGTCGTGATTCCTAACATGGTATCAGAGCGATGCCCTAAACTTAGCCATGACAATAGAATCCTCAAATATTGAACAAAGATTGTGAGCCTCAAAGGTGTAGTCATTTTAGTGACTAAAGTGTCGAACAAAGGGAGTACTTTGTTCAAGGGCTCTAGAGAAATGGTACGAGCTATGTGATAAATTGACATATTTGCATGATATGATATGATTGACATGAAAAACAACGAACTAGATGAAATACAACTCCGACATATACATGAAAAATATGATAATCAATATGAGAAATTATATGAAGAAAAAATATAATATGTATGAAAAGCTAGTGTGGTTGTATTAAATGATAATGAAAACTGAAAAAATGTTAGAACCTCATGTATTGGGGGATACCCCTATTCCTTCATGATGGTACAGACAGTACACTACTAAGTAGGAGAATGACCATTATGTTTTACCTAATGTGACGGCTACTACTTCTAACAGGTGTCCGACATAGAGAGCTTCTAGAATATGTTCGCCTGACAAGAATATGGGCCCAGTCGTGTGCGAATCGATTAGTGGGTCCATACTCACATGTGTGGGTTGTGTGTAGGAAATGAATTACACATCCAAGCTGCCCGTTAAGATAGTACCGTAAGAAAATAGATGTTATGATAGGTCCCATCAGCATTCGTATGTTCTTGCATTATAACCTCGATAGGGGTCAATTACTGAGTATTTGTTTAAATACTCAAGCTACTTGCATTCGTTGTTCTTGCATTATAACCTCAATAGGGGTCAATTACTGAGTATTTGTTTAAATACTCAAGCTAAGTGTTACTTCTATTTTAGGTTAAGGCAAGACGCAGTTCTATTTCAGGTTAAGGCAAGACATTCCTGTACGGCTAAAGATGACATCGCAACTTGAGACCATGACACATGCATAGAGTAGTTGCATTTATTTTTTTAAAACTTAAGCTAAAATAAGATGCTTTTAATTTAAACGTTAGTCTTTTGTTGTATTATTTTAAAAGTGTTTTCAGAACACGTAAGTCCATGGCTGTATTTTAAGATGATTATGAAAGTTTAAATAAAGTATTTTCATATTTAATGTTCATGATATGTATACAGTAGTGACCTTAAATTAGGTAGAAAATTTCGAGTCGTTTCAAATCTAGTTCTACGAGCACTAATGCTTGATTCTTTGATCTCCTCTCATGATCCATGAGTGTTCAGTCTAAAAGCATACTATCTCTAGTGCCCAATTATTAATTTAGTTAGTAAGTACATGTTCATATAAGGATATAAATAAATCTATCACCTAAATCTTAGTTCTTAAACTTAAATGAGAGTTCCTAATAGTGGAAATCTCTTATGTAGCTTAGAGTTCAAGTTCTCTTTTTATGGATATTTTTGTATTTTGCACGTATCACAAATAATAGCTCATTTTAATGTCCTAATCATGTATCCTGTTGAGATGCTACCTTATAATAATTGGGTGAATGGTCGCCATTCTATTGAGATGCTACCTTATAATAATTTGGTGGGACAGTATAGTGTTTGTTAATCTGAACATCATCAACAAGGTTAGCTAGCCAACCAACCCAAAAGACCATAAAGTCACCCTGGTCTACCATAAAGTCACCCTAGTCTAGGGAGAGCAACCCTTGTTTGCTTGCTAGCTACTGTTTCAACCCCATAGTCTCATGTTCCCTTTTAAGTTGGGATTACCTTACCGTGACCCTTTCTAGGAGGCCCTTGATCATTTACACAAGTTAGGGCACCTAGTCGCCTTGACGCCCTACCTAGGAGGCCCTTGATCATTTACACAAGTTAGGGCACCTAGTCGCCTTGACGCCCTATCCTAATTGGTCTAAGCCTAGCTCGACTGTACTGCTCTTGAAGGTCTATTACTTGGATGGGGCACTATTGGGTTCGACCTAGGTCGCTGATACATTATCAAGGTATTGGAGAGAATAGGGTGGCGGAGAATTCAGTCACACCATTCATATTACTAACAGCCTGTTGAATAACCTTAGTCATTCTTAGATCTCGTGGAGGTCTACTAGGTTCTTAAGAGCGTCTAGACGGTTTAAATTGCATCTCGCATTTTCAAGACGTTTAGGACTAGCTCTTAGGGGCTAATCTAATCTCTAAATGCATTCAAGCCAGACCTTTAATCACCACTCATGATCCTAGGGTACTCGATCTATACATACTAACCTAAGTCAATGTGAAAACTGCTCTAGTCTAGCGCTTTAATCTTAACATGATTCTCTTGTGAATGCTTTGTTAGGGAGATATTCCTATCGATTACCTTAAGCACAAAAAATCTAATCAAAATATTTTTGCAAGTTCTATGAGTAAATAACATCTAATCAATCACAATATATCATCCTCTTTTCTCCCACGGACAAAAATATTAAAATTGACTTCAGTTTGAAGTTCTCTTCCTAGGGATTTTTTTGTAAATTTTGACAACATTCATTGTACATTTATCCAAAGCTATCAGTTTAGAGTCCTATTCATTCATATTCTAACCATTGAAGGTAAGTTATGCTTACCAGTTAGTACGTCCTAGCAATTCCTACCAGTATTATTTGAGAAAAGTCTAAATGACTAATTACTTATTTCATGCTAGTACGTCCTAGCTTTGCTGAGCATGAGTTTTCACTTACTAAATGTAACCGTTACAACAACAAAACAAAACAAAAAAAAAAAAAAAAAAAATAGCTTTGTTGGTAAAGAGGATGAACCCTTGAGGGAAAATAAAAATGGAGGTGCGAGGAATCAAACCTTGTGCCTCTCGCATGCGAAGCGAGCACTATACCATATGAAAAATCTTGAGCTACATCCCCATTGACACTCCAAGACAAATATATTGTATCAAAAATTGAGGTAATTAAAACAAACAGAAAGAAAAACAAAAAATAGTAGACTTAGAGGTACGAAGAGAACAAAACATTTTTTATATAAGGGTGTGGAAACCTCTCACTACCGACTCATTTGAAAAATCTTGAAGGCTAGAGGGCTACTTCTTTCCCTAAAGTAACTCTGTCAAACAATTCCTTAATTCCTTATCATTAATTCCTTAATTCCTTAGGCTAGAGGGCTATTTCTTCCCTAAAGTAACTCTGTCAAACCTATCATAAAGTAACTCTGTCAATTCCTTCTTCTACCATGTAAGCAACACCCCTATTGATGCTTAAAGACAAATATATTTATAAAAAATTGAGGTAATTAAAACAAATAGAAAGAAAAGCAAAAAATTGGAGCAGATTTAGTTTCGCCCGAAAGACATAGGTATTTGAACATGTCATCATATTTTACAGTTTTCTTTTATTTATTAAATAACTTTGTTACCATTAGTTACCTTTGAACCAAAAATTAAATGACAATAATCTTCTCTAGTTTTAGGAAATTCATCCATAGTTTTAGGAATTTTCTCTAGTTTTAGGAAACAAACAGAGATTAAGTAAGAGAGGATTGTGACCATAATTGAAAGAAAGAAGAGAGAAACACATTGTAAGAGGAAAGAAAATATCTCAAAAATTTTAAAAGAGTTCGAAAATATCTCAAAAATGTTAAAAGAGTTTCAAATGGATTGCATGAAAATAATATTATAACAAACATTTCAAGACTTTATTCATGTAAAGACTTTAATGCTCGCATGAAGTGTAACACATGACTATCGTAAAATGTAGAGAATCAAACTTGAAATTGATGTCATGGGTTCAGATAGGTTGACTTCAATACAAAGGACCAAATCAAACTTTCTTTAAGGATAAATTTGTGACAGGTAAGTGGTCTTACTATCGACTCGGTCGGAAGACTTGTCTTATGTATGACGACACGTATCTAGTGGCCCTTGAACGTGTCATTTATGTTTTATGTTATATGATGATATGATGATGTTATATGATGATGTTATATGATGACGTGATGATGTTATATGATGACGTGATGACGTTAGATGATGATGTGTTGATGTTGTACGATGATGTAATTTGACGACTTGATGACGTTAGATAATGATACGGTGATGTTATATGATGATGTGATGATGTTATAGGATGATGTGATAATGTTATGTGATGACATGATATGTTAGATGATGATGTGATGCTTTTATATGATGATGTGATAATGTCATGTCATGACGTGATGATGTAATATGATTATATGATGATGTTATATTTTGACTTGATGACATTAGATAATGATGTGATGATGTTATATTTTGACTTGATGACGTTAGATAATGATGTGATGATGTTATATTTTGACTTGAGGACGTTAGATAATGATGTGATGATGTTATATGAGAATGTTATGATGTACATGATGTTGACATGATGATCATGATAAATGGTATTAAGATGATGCGAGACATATGATGGTGAAATGACTTATTATGACAATGTTCCATTTTAAGATGTGTGCATGTATTAAATGACACGATGCATTATGATGACAAGTTTTTAAAGACATAACCTTAGAGTAATGTGTGAATGGTGTATAGGGTTGTGTCTTAAAGATGAAAACTATAGGGACCTCTTACATTTTGTGTATTCATATGCATCGGGATACTTCCTCACTTTTATGATGAGTGCGGACGCGCACAATATGTTGATGAGGGTGTTCATGGGGAGTATGATACTGTGGGGTTCCACTAACTTCTAGGCGACGTTATAGATTAGCTTGACCAGAGAGGGTCCAGGAAGTGTGCGAGCCCCTTAGGGATTCACACTCACACTTGTGGGTCGTGTGTAGGGAAGTACTACACATCCAATTTGTCTGAGACTGAAGACCACCCCTATTATGGTTTTTAAATGATAGTTCCCGAGACCCTGAGTTGCATATGTTTGCATTCCCTGATTCCAACAATGGGGTAGACTGAATATTCCTTAAAATACTCAAGCCATGTGATACTTCTTTTCAGTAAAGGCAAGGCGTTCTTGTATGGCTGACAACGACATTGCAACTTGAGAGCATGTCACATGCATAGGTGGTCGCATTTATTTTAGACTTAGGCTACAATAGGATATTTTTAACTTAAAGGTTTATTTATTTTCTTTAGTCTTTTTTTCATATCATTTTAAGGGTGTTTTCAAAACACATAAGTCCATTGCTGTGTTTTCAAATGAAAGTTATGTTTTATGATGAAAATTTTAAATATTTAATTTCGCATACGAGTTTAGATGATGATGACTGTAGGGACTCTAGGTAAGTGAAAATTTAGGGTCATTACAAAACTAGTATGAAAGAAATTGTAAATGTTACGATTCTAAATTTTCTACTTAATCTAAGGTCGATATGTACACAAATCATGAACATTTAATGCAAAAATACTTCATTGAAATCTTTATAATAAAATCATGGCCTTTAATTAAAATAATAGAAATTTAAATAATAAAAAAATATAAAGTAAAAATGTATTGTTATATTAACATATATGTTACTAAATGAAAATGCAACTAACCTATACTAATTTATAGACTACTAATTCAAATTACAAAACTACCCTAAGCATGTGTCGCGGTCTCCTATATTGCGATGTCACCATCAGTCACACAGGGGAGTCTTGCCTTTACCTAAAAAATAAGAGTAACACATGGCTTGAGTATAGTAAGCGGCATCTCTGTCGAGGTTAAATGCAAGCACATACAAATTATGAATGGGACCTTATCATATCAGTCTATTTTCCTACGACGGCTATCATAAACTGACAATTGAATGAGTTCTTCATTTCCAACACATGGTCTACACGTGCAAGTATGGACCCACTAGTCGGTTTGCACACTTCCTAAGCCCCTTTCTGGTTGACCGAGCATTCTCTAGTAGCTACCACCGTAGCAGCATTATGGTAAACATAATGATCGTTTTCCTGTCTCATAGTGTATGCGTCGGTATCCCTTATGTGATAAAGATCACGGTGTTCCAAATGTTTCAATTATTTCTATTACACGATCCAAGACCAAGAAGATTCATGTGTTACATGTGTTACAAGCTAATTTGATTGATGAAAGACCATTTGGAGCTTCAAAAGTGAATATTTGCACAACTGAAGTATCAGATGGAGTTGCTATAAATTTCACTTGATTGATAAGTGGTTAGAAAACTTTATTTATTATTTTTAATTTCATAATTCTTGTAATCGGCAAAAGTGTGAGAACTTATTTGTCAAATTGACCTCTTCTTTGTTGAGATTCAAATGGAGTGGGATTACATTATGGCGGTAACTTTGGGCATTTGAATAATTGAAAGTTTCTTTTCGTGGAGAAACTATAAATGCCCACAAATTATTATGTAAAAGTCAAGAAGTTACTATAAATTTCACTTGATTGACATGTGGTTAGAAAACTTTATTTATTATTTTTAATTTCATAATTCTTGTAATCGGCAAAAGTGTGAGAACTTATTTGTCAAATTGACCTCTTCTTTGTTGAGATTCAAATGGAGTGGGATTAAATTATGGCCAGTAACTTTGGGCATTTGAATAATTGAAAGTTTCTTTTCGTGGAGAAACTATAAATGTCCACAAATTATTATGTAAAAGTCAAATTGAGGTTTTTACTCTTAGAAATTCTAGCCTCATCTTTGTCATTTCTAAGTTTCAAATAATTCTTGTGTTAGAATTAGATATGAGTCATTCAATCAAGCCTTGATGAAGTTCGATTGTGGAGTGACTCAATTTAGAACAAGATTCCAAATTTTGCTTCTAGATCTTTGACTTAAAGAGAGGTAATCTAATTCTAGCTTAATCCCTTGGTTGATACTAATCTTGTATAAGGAGGTGTTAATTTCTTTGATTCAAAGATTCTTGCTTCAATAAAAGCTTGATCATTGGACTGAGAATTAGGGTTTTCTTATCATACTCATGAACACACAATAATGCATGAGGTCCCAACATTTTTCCATTTTCATTATCATTACTACAGCTCCACTAGCGTCTTTCATGCATGTATCAGAGTTGTATTTCATGTCAATTCGTCATTTTGCATATCAATCATATCATATATCATTCATGTCAAACATAAACAATATCATAACTTATCATATCTTTGAATGCACATATCTTATCATATTATATATCATAACAATCACATAACATAACTCGAGTATACCTTCAAACATTTGATATCTTAACATATCATATCGTAAGAATATCAATTCATCAATTAGAACATAATATGCACATATTATCTCATACACATACATTTCATAACAATTTGCATATACAAGCATATGTCACGTGCAAAGACACGGACACGTGTCATCATTCAACATACAATTATAACCAATCTGACGGTAGGGCCACTTACTTGGTTGGCTTAGGCCGAGGTACTATGACCCTTTGATGCTAGGTTAACGTTGCTCTCTGAAATTTAATTCTACCTAAGGAGTTTAACATCATGAATTAGAATTCTACTCTCAAAATTTGCTCACCTAGTTTTGCATGAAATAATTTAAACTTCTAATAATGTAAACTATCTAAACCTAATCATGCATAAACATTCAAAACTTAACTCCAAATATTTAAACTAGCTAAAAGGTAGTCATGCTAACCTTAAACGCAAAGAATTGAAACTAGGAGGAAAGGGTCTGAGCGTATCAGACTCAAGCTGGATCAATAAAAATGTCAATCTTGAACCGTCAGAAAATGTATTCTCCGACTTAAATGAAGTGAGGGACCTCCCTTTACCGTGGAGGTCAAACCACCCCTCTTTAGCTTTAAGAAATGTGGGACATTTCCCTTCTCTTTTTTATCCCCAAATTTTTTTGTTATTGCAATAAAACATCGGTATATAGAGAATGATATTGGAAGAAAAAGTAGCATGGTAATGACCAAAATGACTTTTGATAATATTTGTTTTAATTTATATAAAATGTCTCTCTATACTAAAGTGTTTGAGTGTCATCTATAATGTCTAGGATTACGAGACACGTCTCATCCTCTCTAAGGCAAGTGGGAGAACATGTTGGGTATAAAGTATGCTCTAGGACTTTCACCAGCTTTAGTGCAAGTGGGAGATTGTTGAGATTTATGCTCCAAAGTCTTGTAATTAATTAATTATTTTTAATATTTTTATTTACAATTTAATATCATCCATTTTAAGAAAATATAATATTATTAATGTAGTCTTGAACCGTATGTGGTTGACATACAAGAGTATATTGTTCAAAGAATAACTTAAAGGGTCTAGTATATGGATAAGATTGAGTGTCTTATCCCAGTAACACTATTGATACGACCCACTGTGTAATCATTATAAATGATTTGAGCCAAATCTTTCATGGGGAGACATGTGAGTGGGAGTATCCTATACAATTAGTTTGTATAAGACTGGATCAAGAAACATTTAATCTCTATTTATAAATCGTTAATTGAGAAGATTAATGTTTTACATGATGATCATATGTGACTCAATCTTAATCCTGGGTGTGTTAAGAATGAGAAATAGAATTGGATCGGAAGTGCAACAAACATAGAAGATCCCAATCTAAAGTCCAATTTTCATTAATGTTCACACCCTTTAAATAGAATATAAACTACCAACTAATACCTAAAAATAAAAAAAAAATATAAACTAACTAAATCAGAATAAAATAAAATATACTATTAATCAAATCATCAAAAAAATATATTACCTAATTACAATATATAAGATATATTCCATAATTAATTATTATAATATATTTTAATACGGAGACTTGACCAAATAGGGAATTAAGGAACATAATATCACGAGACGGAATTCACTCCTTCCCATACAAGGGATGTAGATGAGTTGTTCAATCAAGTACTAACTTTGAGACTTGAACAATGGGGCTCACCCTCTCATTGGAAGATATGTCATGTTAGGAAAGTTATGTCATGAAAATAATGGAAGAATGATGTTCAACCGAACTATGTATTATGATTTGAAAATACAAGACCTCATGAATCTCATCACAAGCACGAGATATATTCCCAACATGTTATGAACATGTACACCATTAATGATATGTGCTTCGTTCTATTTGCTAGTTGTTGATAGAATGAGCATGCTTTAACCGGTATTCAAGCTTAGGGGTAGATATAATGAACCCACCTAGAGAGTTCATGCACGCGTGCATGAAGTTTGCATAGAGAAGTAGTGTGCATCTAATCATATCAGAAAAAGAACGTAGAGCATAAGGAATAGCACAAAAAGTTAGGCCATCATGAACCATGATTGCATTTTCCAACCCCAATAATGAGGTTACTTAATGAGTATTTTTAAATAAGCAATAGGCTCTCGGTCACATCCAATTCATAGTAAGTTACCAGGAGTTTTTCTCCAAGCCATAGGAAGTACATGCCTAGTTATTGGATTTAGGCTTCTAGGAATGGCTCAAATTTCTAAATGGTTCCCTCACATGTCACAGACCTTATCGAGGCCTAGGATGTTACTACATTTACTAGTTTCAACCATCATGAGTCATTTACCTTTGTAGTCTCGAGTCCTTTTTCAAGATCGGTATACAACGTTGCGAGTTAGCCTTGACCCCTCCCTACACTCAATAAAAGTACTTGGTTCCTTTACTAAAGTTGATAAGGTTTAATGAAACTTTTCAAATATATTTTTCTTGTAATTAATTTTCAACCACATAAAGACAATTGAGTCTTCGGCTAAAAAAATTAAGTACTTAAATTTTTTGACGAATGACCAAACTCCTATTTCCAATTCGGTTCGTTTTCAACTTTCTTCAAGAAAAATGTGTGAAATCCTTACAATATTGTCATATTAAAACATCATAACCTAATTCCTTAGAAACGTTACAAACGGAGAGAAAAATAGAGAACGAAAACTAAAAAAAACTTATCTCGCATTTTTTCTCGATTCTCGATAGCTTTTGACGATTCAAGAGTCCAAAATGCTTCTCCACACGATTGTGAAAATGTTTCATGAACGAAGCCGGTCGGAATCAGATTTCAAGCGATTTAGGAGGTTTCTAGGAGTTTCTTCTTTTCTTCCTCTTCAAGGGTTTCTCTTTCCCTCTATCTTTCATTTTTTCTTTTCTGTTTCTTCCTCAATCAGATAGCTCTAGCCCAATTCGAGACCCCTTGATTAGTAGGAGGGCGAAAATGACTCTTTTCCCTTTCTCACGTTAACTTTCATCATTTTTTTCAATTTATCACTATTTCTTTTATATTTTTCTTCAGATTCCCCGATTTCACTCATCATTTTTCTACGTCTTAAAATTTAATTACTAAGTTCCTCAATAACATCTTTGAAGTTCGAATACTAAAAGAAAAATCAGTGAATTAGTTCTCGTCTGAGTTCGAGGGTTACAAATTTCCATCTCCTTAGAAACTTACGTCTCTTAAAGTTGCTCATTAATGAATCTCGAGATAGAACATCCTCATGTTCACTTTCTTTTCTTAGGTTGCCACCCCATCCCAACGAAGCTTATATTCCCCTACACCCTTCTTTTCCTTCTAGTCCATCTTCGAATATGCTACTATGTCATCAATTACGAAAATGATGACCATTGGTAAGTCAAGGGACATAATAATAGTTTTTAATCTCACAACAAGTCATGAAGCTATCTTCAATATGTCATTCTCTCCAATCTTCATGGGAAGGTAATCTAACAATGACATGACTCTTGTGGTCCTTATTCTCTGGCCAAAGACTGTCTTGTAGTGTCTCCTCATGTGGCCAACTCAAGCCTTCATCAAAGTTTGACGCCTTTTCTTGTTGCTCACTTCAATACTATTACTCATCTTATTTAAGTAAAGGTTATTTGGGAGTAGATAATCCCTTTATGAGTCTCTTGATGGTTACCTAAACTAGCTCGGGTAGTGTCTCTATGGTAGCATGCTTCACAACTAACTCATAATACAAGTGTATGTGGAACTAGAGTTCAACTCTTCTTAATCCCGGCCACAAAAACTAGGGTAGGTTCCTATTATCATGGAATTTTATTTTTCTCTTCTCTAGATGGTGGTAAGGTGGACCATCGTTTGACCCTATTACTTTAGCCCTCTATTCCTTTGTTTATCATGATAATTCCACTTCATTATCTTTGTGGCCATGCTTGCCTAATTCCAAGGCAAGTTTAGAACGTAGTCTTGTAATCTTGATAATCACATGCTACTATTGAGCTTAATGTCTCCTTTAAAGTCCATCACAACTTGTCATCACCTTTCGTTGAGAATAACCATCACCCCATAACTTACAAATGAAATATCGTGTATTACGCACTCTTAAATGTCCTTAACTTCAACTTAGTCTCTAATTACCCAAACCAAAATCGTGTAGTCATGATCCTCCACAATTTGTCTCTCAAAGTTGATGAATCTTATTTCTCGAAATGCCTACTTATCCAAAACTCCTTGGAGTAATAGTTTACTCGTGGGGTGCATAATTCCTCAACTTGTCGCATTTTCCTGAGTGAATTATTCTATATGGGTCTACTACGTGATCTGAACGAAGGCATGCTTAGCTTTTTGAACTATGGTCATGGGAGGCTAGGTTATAAGTACCTAATTTGGTACCATGCCTTAAGGTATCTCTTATCCAAATCCTGTGTTGGACATCTCATACTCTGTGACGTCAACTCTATATCTTTATAAAGCCAATCTGCTATCTCACAACCCATTTTGGCCTCATTTCACTATCTTCTACACTATAATTGAGATCGGTAATAGGCTTATAGGGTTATGTTCACTCTTTAACGCCCCCAGATGTTATCATAAATGTATATCGCCACCATGTAACTAAAATCATACATCCACCCAACTACTCTGATACTAATTTGTCACAACCTGAGTTTTTAAGCTTCAAACTCTAGATCGTGACTTTTAGATAGGACGACAATAAACAAATGAAGACAAAAGCAGTGAAAATGTGATAGAATTTTGTGATTTAAAGTCATAAACACCATAGTCAAAATCCAAAACTCAAAAGACACGGAATGAGAATGGGATAAAAATGAATATAAATTAAACAGATGCCTCTAATTAACATTCCTCTATGACAGCGTAGCTCCCAAATACTCTCCCGCATCATCCGACACCTTAAAAAAGGAAGAAGGATTCTTTGAACTCTAGGAAGTTTAGGCCTATTTCAAGTGTTTGGGCTTCTAGAAGGGCATCAAAGTTTCAAATGGTTCTCTTGCATGTTGTAGACCCTATCAGGGTCGGGGCGTTACCACATTCACTAAGAGAGACCATCATGAGTCATCTACCCTTGTAGTCCTAAGTCCATCCCTTCACTCAATAGAAACACTCACCTTAACAATTACTTGTGTTGTCCCAACTCTCTCTTCGAGAATAATTTACGGAGTCTCGACGTCACCCTTTACCCATTTCTATCTCAATAGAAGCACTCACCTTGACAACTAACTGTGTAGTCTCAAGTCTCTCTCTGAGACTGGTTTATAGAATCGTGGTGTTAGTCTTGTTCTGTTTCTACGTTCAATACTCAACCTAAGCCATCTATCTGTGTAGTCCCAAGTCTCTTCCAAGATCGGTTTACAAAATAGTAGCCTCTAGCATGACATGTTTTTACACTCAGTCGGAGTTTTCGTCTTGAGCTAACTATTATTGTAGTCTCAGATCACTTCTTATAACTAGTTTAATGAGATTGCAACCCAGGTGTGAGTACCAAATTCCAAGGAAGGAGAAGACACACTTGCTATGTGACACGTGTCGCCTTCTAGTTTGCATGTTCGACTTAGATCGAGTGTTCAATACTTGGAGCATATGGATTTCCCCTAATTTCCTCGATTGCGGCCCATGTAATAATCCTAACACTAAAAGGCAATGCAAACACATGTCATCTTATCTAGCTACATTCCTCCACGTCTGCCACGTGTCTACCTACGATTCATCTTCCTCGATTAGTTTTCACATATAATGTTATTTCGTGTTTCTTCCTACTTTCATTTGACTTCTACATCTTTTTCTACATAACTCAAATCAACTGGGATCCTTCGCGAAAGTTATAGACGTTTAATTTAACTTTCCCGTTATATTCTTCTTATTATTAACTTTTAATCATAGGAAGATATAATCGAGTCCGAAGTCAGTTAAAAAAATTCATTACTTATAGTTCTTGATGAATTATGAAACTCCTACTATTAGTCTAACTCGACTCCGACTTTCTTCATGGAAAATGTCCAAAATTCTTACAAGATCATCATATTAAAATCTCATAATGTAATTTATCAGAAGTCTTATGGATCTACAGCGGATCTACAGAAAATTGAGAATGAAAAAAAAAAAAAAAAAAAAAAACTTACTTCATGTTCTTCTCCATTGTGATTTTGGATGATTCAAGAGTTCTAGATACTTCTCCACAGAGTTCTTAGAATGTTACTTAAGGGAGCTTGGCCATAATCAAAACTCTAGGTTGCTCAATCAAAAGGTCTTTGGTTATTTTTTTATTTTTTTTCTTTCCTAAATACCGGTTAATTACTAAGTCGGGTTCTTACATAAAATTATTCACATTCGACTTTGACTAATCATAATGTTTAAATTTCAATAAAGATGTTATCTTTCCTAATTTCAATTATGCTATTATTATTTTTTATGGATTATTTTCAAAATTAATTTATGAACATATGACCATGTTTAAAGTGAATTTTATTCTTCTGATTTTTTTTTTTTTTTTTTTTTTTTTTGTACTCAGTAGTCATGCGTGTAGTAACAATCTTATTTTAAAACGAAAAAGTAGACACGTAGTCGAGTTTCGATGTAAGTTTTGACAAGTGGGTCTTGAGTTAAAGTTCGTATAATTGAAATATGAAAACTTGTCAAATTTGATGTCAATCAATAACGGGTGACATTCTATGAGACCGTAAGATGCTTCATCAAAATGACATCTACTCCTATCATAAACAAATCTCTTAAAATATACTATTCGGGGAGACATGGTGTCAAGCTCTCCACCACTCCAAGGCCTCATGGCCTAAGTTAGCTACTCTATGACAGATGTTGCGTCATGGTGTGGATGAGCATTGCAATACGAGTGTCATAGATATCTTATTTGAGGAATGAATTTTTGAAGATAGTGTTGGGTGGCACAATTGTGCTGATATTGCACCTCATCCCTTAAAGTCAGAGGTTGATATAATGTCGGGCTCCATTGTATTAAAAAATGACTTGGCATGAACACAAAGGGTTCATGTCTTGGTACTTCAATAAAAAGATGTCTGAGATGTCCCGATCATAAAAAATGACTCACATGTTGGTTCTCAATAAGCTTGCTCAAGCGAGCAATGAAGGTCGATGATATCTTGAAACTTGAGATCGCTACATGAAACATTAGCGAAACTCGAAAGTTCCCAATTAATACCATATCCAACCGGTATGTCTTGATAAGTATTATAATATGCCAATAAGTTTTGTTTACCATAGGAAGCTCTAAAAAGCTGTAACAACCCTAAATTTATACATACTAAAAGTCGCTACTAACATCTCATGCTCATCTCTTATGCAAAAATATAACTCTTCAAAGAAAATTTCATCTATAGTATAAATGTTGAAAACATTTAAAATATCCTAGCTCTGGAAAACACAATCATGGTTTTACGTGTTTAAATACGAAATGCTGAAATTTAAAAAAAAAATTAATATAAAATAATTTAAATCGAAGAAATACAAAATAATTTATTCTAACCTAAGACTAGGAATTTAAATATGAGTCTACCCTATGCATGTGCCACAGTCTCTGCTCTCAATATCTTCGTCCTCCGTACATGTGCACCTTACCTTTACTTGAAAAATGATGTAGCACACGACCTGATTATTTCAAAGAATACTCCATACGTGACCCCACTAAAGGGGGCCATGAAAGGCAAACACATGCAATTATACTCGTGGGACCTATCTCTATCTCATCTAAGGGTGGTCTCTAGTCTCGGACTACTATGTATGTGTAATACTTCCCTACGCACGACCCACACGTGCAAGTGTGAATCTCCAGGGGGCTCGCAAACCCATTGGACCCTCTCTGGTCAAGTTACTCTATACCGACGTCTGGAGGTCAGTGGAACCCCTGGTGTCATGCTCCCCACGAACACCCTCATCATCATACTATGCGCATCTGCACTCATCATCTCGAGGAGAAGTATCCTATGTTTATGATCATAGAACATGCATGAGGTCCCTCTAATTTCCATCTTATTATCTCTTTCGATACAACCCTCTAATCTCATTTCTTTGTCACATTAAGTAACACATGCTCGTTGATATTTATATTAATATCATTTTCATGCTCTTAGAGTTGTGTCCTATGTCGGTCTATCGACATGATACAATATGACACTCATCATCATATAACATGCTTAATATGAAAAACATCAACATATTAAGACAAACGTCATGCAATCATCATACTCATCACATCGCCATAAAGCGCATCAAGCATATCAAGTACGTCATACATCAAAATATATTTACTACGCACATTAGCATGCATCATAACTCATACATCATCATAACTCAAACATCATCATATACTCATACATCATTATATACTACTAAACGACATCGTATAATACAACTCATATATCATCATAACTCATACATCATCATAGCTTATATAATTTCTAGCTTATCCTATCGTAAGGGCACTTACCTGATTAGCTTAGGCGGGTGTCACCAATTTATCAGTAATGAAAGTTCGATTTTGTCCTTTGTATCCAAGTAAATCTATATGAATTCATGACATCAATTTCACGTTTAATTCTCTAAATTTTATCATGGTCCATGTGTTAGATTTCATGCGAGCATTAAAGACTTTGCAACGAGTAAAGTCTTAGAAAGTTATAATATATATATTTATATATTTCTATTTTTATTAATATCTCGTTTCCTATTCTTACTAATCTTAAGGAAGATATTGTTAGTCTTATAGGAAAGGATTTGATCTATTTTGCTCTCTAATATTTCATGTTTTATCTTTTAATTTTGTTCCCTAAATCTTCCATCTTCCTCTCAGTATTTACTTTCATGTTTTATCTCTTAATTTTGTTCACCAATCTTCCATCTTCCTCCTTCTATATACTCATGCCTTATCATACTTAGTCTATTTTATCTTTTAATTCTGTTAGCAATATCTTCCTTCTTCCTCTGTATTTATTTTAATTCTATAAATAGATATTTCTCTTCACGGAATCTTCCCTCTTTTCTGTCTGTATTTATTTTAATTCCGTAGACACATAATTATAGTTTAATGTTGTTAAGAGTTATTCTTGGTCAATTTTTACCCGACTCTTTTGGCTACTGATCTGACATTATTGACATGATTTACCATCTCATATAAAACTATTGACATTTAATTTCTAATCAAAGCTAAATAATTAGAAAAATCTAAGATATAATTGGGAGTGATTTCCTAAAAACAGATAAAATATACTTACTTTAACAAACATATCTCAAAGATGCTGTAAATCTGTGTAACTGCTTACGGGACATTTTCGTTTTTCCTCAAACTAAATATGATATTTTCGTTGGTTTGTTTTCTTTTTCTGTCCAAACTTTCTCACGTAAGGGTTGGTTGAGGAAAGGTAATTGGGAAGTCAGAGATCCGTGAATGGATGGATCAATTATCATTTACTTTTCTTATTAATATTTTTTACAGTTGTTAAAAAATCACTATAATGTTTCAATAGGTCATAATAAGTGCTAAAATCACCGAGTATGCTCTGATTAAGCATTTTAAAGCTGTTTTGATCCAACCAATGCTCTAAACACATCCTAGTGAAGTTCTAGATTGATATAGTAGCAAATGGGTTGTGTTATTAAGAACTAAGATTATAAAATGAGATACGACGTTGCAATTGAGAGGCAATCAACTAGAATCGCAATAGAATGAAAATACACGTATGAGCGATGTATATATCCAAACGAATCTTAGTTTCTGCCTAAGTCATATTCTAGAACTTAGGTTTCTTTTAAGACTAATCATGCTCATATCAAAATCACGATACAACACGATTAGAAAAGTACGATTATGACAATAAGTCACTAAATCACGATGTTCAAAAATTAATGGGCATGGTAGGTACTATCATCAAACTATTGATAGGAATTATGAATGGAAGACCAAAAGAGTTTAAGCCAATAATATTTAGAGGCATGGACTTAGCAATCAATAAGAAATGTGAAAGAAGAAGCATCCAACTCCAAAGTGGAGTGAGAAAGTGAGAGCCACTAGTGATAATAATAATAATATTAGAAAGAGACATTCAATGTTTTTAATCATGTCGTGCTATGTGTTGGTCATTCCATTGTTTCACAAAAGACATCATTATGCCCACTTTATACTTCTAGCCCGCCATGTTAGGAGTTTTATTTTAATTAAGTTTATTATTCTTAATCTCCATTTAAAGTTCTTTTAGATTAAAGAAAGGTATAATTAAGTGTATTAGATTGATGCTATTGACCAAAGTTAACATTTTATAGTTAATTAATGTAGTGGGATTGACCTTGATATAACCTTTCTTCTTCTTCAAACCATGTTTTTATAATGCTTCTTTATATTAATTTTTATGGTTCAATTGACTACAAAATGTATACGTTAGAATAAAATATGGTTTTTGTTAATAAAATTCATATAGGTTAATAATGGACTGTTTTTTTCCAAACTAATAATAAAAAATATTCCGCCTTATTTTAAATATTTTTATCCTTACATTTTTTATCTTTTATTTCAAAAATGCTCTTAAAATTTAAAAAGTTTAAATTTTAAAATAATTTCAGGGTTTTTAAAAAAACTCCTAAAATTTTAAAAGTAACATTTAACACCTCTTGCCTTTATAAATTTTTTTTTAAAAAGTTATTAAAATCGTCTATCAACACATTATATGTTATCTACCGACGTTTTAATATTAATTTGAAAATTTCACAAATATTTTTGAAACGTCCTACTGATGGTGAAGGTATTTTTGAATTTTTTAATAAAATTTTAAAGTTTTTTTTTTTTTCCTTCTCTTTTCTCTTTCAGTGTAAGGTTTTTAATGAAACTTTTGAAAATTGAAGGATGTTTTTTAAACAACTTGGAAAGTTAAAGAGTCTTTTTTTTATTTTTTTTATTTAAATAAAATATTAACGTTTGAGTATTTTTAAATATTTTTTTAAAGTTTGGTATTTTTTAGATTTTGTAAAAATTTATGGGTATTAGATAAAAATGGAAAGTTTAAAAGTATTTTAATTAATTTATCCAAATCTATATATTGGTTACTTATTTTTTTAAAAGGCTTTATTGCAATAATATATTTTTAAAATAGTATTTTATAATTTTTTATACAAAAATATATGTTAAAAAAATTGTAATAGACAAATAATAACAATAAATGAAAATAATTAAAAAAAAAAAGAAAAAGAAAAAGAAAAAAGAAGAAGAAGATTACATTTTTTAGAAAAAAAATCATTTTATTACTTTTCTCCACTAACCTCTGGTCGAGTCCCCAATTATCTCTTCTTAACTCACTTTGGAATGCATCACAGATATTGTTATTGCAAGAAGAAATAGAAAAAAAGTTATAAGAAAAAAATGAGATTTGAGAAAAAACAAAAAATGTTAGATTTAAGAAGAAAAAAATAAGTGATATTTACGTGAAGAGAGATGTCCATCCGTTTGTTAATGTATATATTTAATCTTCTTCTTTAGTAAATCACAACCAAAGATTTATGTACATGAAGTAACTTAGTAAATCACAATCAAACATTTATGTACATGAAGTGACGTCAGTTAGGGTATATATATATATATATTTTTTTTTTTTCTTTAATAAATCACAGTTAAATCTTCTTGGGTTTGAGTTAGAAATTAAATGAAAGGTCAATAATTTTACATAAATTCTTAATGGGTAACGTGATAAATTATTTTATATCGGTTGATAAATAAATCGATTAAAAATTGGTCATGGGAAATACAACTATAAAAAAAGATATTTGTACACGAAATTAAAAGGATATTTGTACACGGAAATGAAAAGAAGGAGAAAAAAAATGCAAACAAAAGAAAAAAAACAAGAATACAGAGAGAAAATAAAAGCTCAATTAAAATTTTGTTATAAGAATTGATTACAAATTACAAATTACAAATGGACCGGATAAAAATTTGGAGTAAGAATGGATTAAAAATTGGCCAATGTCAACCAAATAAAAACACAAAAAGAATAGAATGTAAAACACACACAAGTATAAAGAAAAGGGAAGATATAAAAACACAAGAAAGAGAATAGAATGAAAAACACAAACCAAAACCGAAGGAAGAAAATGGAGGAGTCTAAAGAGTATTAAATGGTTGATACTAATGAATATAATAACAAACCTAATTTAGAAAGTATTCGAAATTGAACAAAGTAGAAAAAGATTAAAACATTTAGGAATTAGACGTAGGAAGGAATTAAGTGAATCTTTAATTGGGTGAAGCACTTTGGCATAAGTGGGAATGAATTTGAAGAATGAAAGCAAGCTAATTTGGAGTTAGATTGAAGTAAGTGACCTTATTATCGTCATGATTATATTTGATGCTGACACGTGCCTGTAGTTCTGCACATGTCATAAACTTGATATGTGTGAATTGTTTATGAATCAATATAACTATGGTATGTTATGTATGTGTTAAGATATATGAATGATTTGTAACTCTTACGTCATGACGTGTTCAATGATATGTGTGAAATAGGATGCGATAGACGTAATGTAACAATATGACTAAGATATGATTAACATAGCGATATGGTTAGATTATGATAGATTGATAGAACGATATGGTTTGGCTACGTTCCTATAACGGTATGACTCGAATACGTTCATGAAACGATATGGTTAGGATGCGTTCCTATAACAGTAAGACTAGGACGTTCATGAAACGAAATGATCTAGGATATGCATATGGAAATGATAAGACTAAGGTATGTTCATGAAATGATACGACTATGAGATGTATAAGGACGAAAAGACTATGACAAGGCTAGGAAACGATATGGCTAGGATATGCATGTGGAAACGGTATAACTAAGGTATGTTCATGAAATGATACGACTATGAGATGTATAAGGACGATAAGACTATGACAAGTTTAGGGAACGATGTAGGTAGGACATGCATATGGATACAATATGACTACGAAGTGCTTACGAAATAATATGATTATGATACGACATGTGAATAACGGATATATATATGTTGTGATATGATAAGAAACTGATATAAAATATGTTACAGTACGAGATATGTGATAAATTGACATGTTTATGATATGATATATTGGGATGGGACATGTTATGGTATGATATGTATATGATGGAAATTGTCATGTTTGGAAGCATGGAACATTATGATATGACATATTTATGCAATATGAATGATATGATATAATATGATTAACATGCAAAACGGATAACTAGCATGAAATACAACCCTGATGTATGCATGAAAGATATGAGAAATGATATGAAAGACGATATGATATGTACGAAACACTAGCGGGTTTGTATTAAACAATAATGAAAATGAAAAAAATGTTGGGACCTCATGCATTGGGGGATACCCCTATTCCTTCACGATGGTATGGACGCATACACTACCAGGCAGGAAAACGATCATTATGTTTGACATAATGTTGCCGTGATGGCCGCTACTCCTAACTGGTGTCCGACATCGAGAACTACCAGAGAATGCTTGCCCAACAAGAAAAGGGGGTCCAAGAGGTGTGCGAACTGACTGGTGGGTCCATACTCACATGTGTGGGCCGTGTTAGAAAGTTAATTACACATCCAAGTTGCCCGTCAGGATAGTCGCCATAGGAAAACAAATTGTTATCATAGGTCTCATTCATCAAATTGCATGTGTTTGCATTTAACCCCAATAGTAGGGTCACTTAGTGAGTATTCTTTTAAATACTTAAGCCACGTGCTACTTCTATTTCAGGTTAAGCCAAAATATTCATGTACGGCTGACAACGACATTGCAACTCGAGACCATGACTACATAGACTAAAATAAGATGTTTTTAATTTAAATGTTTACTTATTTTATATGTTTTTTGTTGTGTCGTTTTAAAGGTGTTTTCAAAATACATGAGTCATGGCTGTGTTTTAAGATGAAAGTTATATTTCATAAAAGTTTAAATGAAGTATTTATGCATTCAATATTTACGGTAGGTATACAGTAGCAACCTTAGATTAAGTACAAAATTTTAGGTTATTACAATTTACCCATTATAATTTTTGTTTTCTTCATAAACTTTAGAATCTATTAGATTAAAAAAATCTAAGAAACTAATTTTTAATGAAATTTTAGAACGAACGGGACCATAGCTAACGTAATTACATTCAACATTAAAATGGAGTTATAGATCTTGGGTTATAATAGCAATGAAAAGGAGACCCAAATAAATAATAAAATAATAAAACAAAAATGCACCTAACATAAGATCAAAAGTTACTATTTATTCCAATAAGGTGTTGAAAATTTTCATGAAAATTTAGTTCAGGAATCTTTTTGGATTCATAAATACTTTTGGTTCATTCTCCAATTCGATCCATGAATCTATGGGATTCATTTGGTTCATCTCGCATATTGGTTCATGATCATTGTCAAGCATTAAAGTTACTATGTTTATATAAAGGTTTGTCTACCATTATTAAGAGATATAGAGATATGAAGTGAATGACACCTTCTATTTGCGGAGAGGATGTTGGGAGGAACTTTGTTTGCTAATGAGACTCTGTAGTATGAGAGATACACTTGTAAACACTTTGATTACATACATTGGTTGTCGTCCATGAATGTAGGAAAAAAAAATTCTCTTTGAACTACATAAATCTTTGTGTCTCTTTGTTTAGTTCTATTGGTAGGTACGTGAGTTCAATCGATCTTTGTTCCGCTTCCATTACAAACAATTGGTATTAGAGCCTTTTAGTCGTAGCATTTAGGGTATTGTGAAAGATATAACCTCAATGACCACGAAACATTCTCACACTCACCATAGTTGACGAAGGTAAGTTTCTCATTGCAAGTTTGCTTATTTTCTTTTAAATCATATTTTCAAGAATGATGATTTATCCATTCATTCAGATTATTATTTTGGTGGAGAAGCACGTTTCAAATGGCAAAGTTGTCCAATACTAAATCAAGGTTTGGATCGAGGATTTTGATCTCTAACTTTGAAGTTGAAAATTTTGATGGAACCGATAGCTTCAGTGTTTGGTAAGCAAAATATGTGGTTTGTTGATTATGAAAGACCTTGTATCTCTCTAGAGGAAGACTAGCTTTAGTGGTCGTGGTAAAAGCATTATGAGACAAGCTTCAGACCTAATATATGTAGAAGAATGTGGAATATAAAGGAAGATTTTAACAGAATTATCACTAATGTGCAGAATTCTACTTGTAGCTTAAATGTTTTAATAGCTCGTCAAAAGAATTCTACTCGGAAAAAGGGAGAGCGTTGAATGTCTCAATCAAAGTCAAGGGACTGATCAAATGATTGGAGAAAGCTTGAAAAAATGAGTATTCTATTGTCGATAAAAAGATCATAGGAAGAAAGATTGTCCTATCTTAAAAAAGATAGTCGAAGTTAAATGAGGCTTGAGATGATGACATCGAAACTGATAATGCACCGATAATGCCTTGATGATCTCCTCATCTGTAGCTATATTTGGTGAATGGATCCTAGATTATGGGTGCTTCAATCACATGGGTTCCCATAGAGGGATGCTCTCGAACCTTGTTGATTTTGATGGTGGAGTTGTTTATATAGACAATGTTATACTTGAAAGACAATGGGGATATGCTCAATGAAAATCAAGATGTTTGATGAAGTTGTACGCAAATTCAGTGATGTGAGAAATGTCCCTAATTGGAAGAAAATTTTGATTTTCTTTGAAGTTTTAGGTGCGAATGGTTATCATGTCGCTTCGGAAGGAGGAAAATAAGTAGTTTGTGGTGCTTTCGTGGGGATTTGAGGGACTAGCACAAGTACCATATACTACCTCAATAGAACAACACTAATGTGCATGTTTTTAGGGCAAGTTCACTATGAAACATGCTTACTCAAAAATGCTAGTGAGAAGACCTACAAGGTATGGTGCTCGAGACAAGAAAGATTGTCAATAAACGGATGTGACATTCTATAACTTTGGAATGTACTCGAAGATGATTGAAAATAATGACGAGACATCAAAACAAGCGAAAAAGATGGTGTTCTCTCTCAAAGTAGTTGCTCCTATTCAATAACCTGTTGAGTAGGTAGCAGATTAAGTCTAAACAATGAGAGAATAGAGGAATCTAAATCTAATGCAAGGAGCAAACCACAAAAGAAAATTAAAAAACATGCAAGGTTTGATAATATGGCCGCATATGCTCTCTCTATGATTAATGGAGTTCCCACGATTTCATTTTGTTCAAGAAATTATTAATGAAGGAGACATTCATTTATTAAAAATTGGAGCTACTAATAATCATACGGATATATTGATAAAGGATGTTGCTCATGAAAAGTTCCAACATTGCTTGGATTTGATCAATATTTGATGGAGTAATTGACTATGACACAGGGAATGTTGAGGCCATCAAATACAAAATCTAAAATTTGAATCGTTATCTTAATACTAGTCATGAATCTTTACAAATTGGTTTAAACTTTGCCCTGATTAGCTAGTCTTATGTTGATTATGATCATGATCCTCGATATTCGTTGGTAAATATATATTCTAACCACGAGAAAAAAGCTTTTGGTTGACAAAGAGAGTAGACAATGATTGCAATTTCACATACACCATGCGCTTTCAATAATAAGTATGAGATAAGTTACAAGTTTAGTAACTGAACTTTCACGTTGGTGGACTATCAATTTTGAATCTTATAAATTTAGACATATTTAATATTTTTGACCATTAACGAATCTATTAGACATAATTTAATATTTCATCTCACGTAACACTAAATTTTAACATTGTGATCAATAGATTAGTGACTTACAAAAAAAAAAATTTATAATTGGTCAAAAATCTATGGGACACGAAATATAAAATGTAAAGATTTGTTAAATACACTTTTTTTTCTTTCCCGATTTATCATTAATCAATCAACTATATTGAACAAAATACACTGTTGAGTCTTCCTTAAATAGTAATTTATGTGTCTTAACACTATCTGGACGACCCCTCTTCTTGGAAGCACATTATTTATCCAATTGAGCTCTACCACATATCTTCACTATAACTGTGCCTTTGAAGTTCACGAAGATACCTCTTAGACTCAAAACTTCTTGGGTTTTCAGTATGACTACACCTTTGAAACTCACAACTTATTTGTTCGACATCCAAGGATTCTATTGACACGGTTAACTTAAGATAAATGCATGACACCAATACCACTCATAGCAACAACAAACCTCTACAATAATATGATATTATGCACTTTCACCATACGATCATGGGTTTTCCTTCGATTTTTCCAAAAAGCCTCTTACTAATAGAGATAGTATGCACTTAACGTATTCTCCTGATTTTCCTCTTAATTAGCCAATATGAAACTTCAAACACAACAAAGAAAGAAGATTATATATATATATACATGATTAGGAAAGTGATGGTGCCCCATTTGTGGGAATTGAGAGTATTGAGTGGCACGTGGTACGAAAAGAAAGAAGATTCAAAAACAATTTTGTTTGTGCGAGGAATTTTGAAGAGAAGGGGTTTGCCATCCAAAGTGCGTTGAAAAGAATGGTGCTCTTTGACTTGACTCCCGCATTCCACACAATAAAGGGGGCGGCCTTATGGGCATTAGAACCTCATTGGAGTCAAGTGGGATATATCATGATATCATATGATAATCCCACGCTATATTCATCTTCACTATTTTAGAATACATAATATTCAATATGCTTATCATATTATATTCCAAAAATCATTTCAAATTATTCAACAACTTTCAAAACCCACTTTCACAAATATATATATCTTATTCTAACCAATGCTAATTCTAGTTGAGCATATGTATGTAAGGTAGTAACTAAATATCTCGAGATATCCTTCCACAAGTATATAGGTGACATGGATAGTGATTTACTACAAAGGTTTTGAACATACCCTTGTAACCAAAGATCTAGGTGACAGACTCAAGAGTACAAATATATCAACGTCTCTCTGACAAGAAGATCAATCAATATCATACTTGAACAACACAACAAGCTAGATAGAGATACCTTTTTCTACCGCACGTCACCTCATGTCTCAAATCTAATGTTTCTTTAACTGATACGAGAGAGTTGATTTTAAGGTATAACATACTATGCAGGCACTACACGCAACAATGTACGATAATTCATTAACAAGTATCTATTGAATGAATGGGATCATACTAGATTCATGTCTTCTTAATCCCTTGAAATTTTTGTCCCTACCCTTTCGATTTTGATATATTTTGGTCTCTAACCCTTTAAATGGTTAAATTCGAGCTCGGTAATTTTTAAAAAAAACTACCATTTCATCTCTGTTTGTAAAACAAAATTTATAATAATTATATTATATTATAAATTTTAAATAATGGTTTTTTTTTTTTTTTTACAACTATTTGCAACTGCTAATACTTTTATCAAAACAACTTTTAATTAAGAAAAAAATATTTAATATGTATATTTCTTTTTTATATATTGTATTTTATGTATTTACAACATTAAAATTTTAATATAATTTTTTAAAAATATATTTCAATAATTTAGATATCATAATTTTTAGTTAGTAAAAAAAACTAAATAATTCTAAATATTAAATACTAAAAAGAAATTTTATAGTATCAATTATTTTATCCGGTAAAAAAAAAATTAAAAATGTGTGAAATATAATTATATAAATTTGAATAACATAAAATTAAGAATATTAAAAAAAAAAAACATAACAAATAATTAAGTAATTAATATTTAGAATTAGAGTTTGAAGATTGGGCTATACCTTTTAGGATGGGCTCTAATAACAACCATAAAATATATGTACAAAGACCGAAGAGAGTAGATCTAGTTTGACCTATAGTTTTATGGACTAATTCAATAGGTCACGAAAATAATGGAAGGTTTGATTATCCTTTATGACAAGGAGCAATGGAAGAATGACAAGTACCATCCATTTCATGGATCAATTCAATTAGCTAAGCCCATCAACGTCAGACTTGTCCGTCCATCACATACATCAAATCACTTAGAACTCGTTTAGGATCGATGCGTTTAGGATCATTCTTAAAAACCTCTTTGATCCGTTTTACTGAGAAGGTATGTAGTTCGAGTCCGTATAGCCCTATATTTTGAATAATGAAAAATCAAAGAAAAAGAGAACTGAAATACTCTCCATACATTCGACTGAATAGGAAGTCAAGACTCAACTCAAGAGGGGAAACAAATTCTATGCTAAATGATGCCTTTTGAATATTTTTTTTCTCGATTTCTATTTTTGAAACCCAAAACAAACACGGGTATACAAAAAAAACCCTAGCCAAGCGTCATTTCATATCTAAAACCAGCCCAGATGCTATCTAAAGTGAGCATAAAGGAAGTAAACCACGCTCAAAAGAACAAGAAAGTGGTATAAAAACTATAATTCAACATTTGAGGTTAAAACAGGAATAACTAATTTTCTCTATCTCCAAAGTACCATGCTTTTTTTAAATTTTTTTTTAAAGGTTAAATTAATAAAAATATTCTTATATTTTGTATTTGGTCTAAAAATACTCTTCAATTTTTAAAAGTTTTAATGCTGCCTTTAAATTTACAAAAATAATAATAATAATAATAATAACTTTCAAAATTTATAAGGATACCCTTAAATTTTGTATTTTGTCTAAAAATACTCTTGAACATTAAATAAAAGAAGAAAATAGATTAAAAAAAATAAAAAATCATCCTCGTACCCAGACCTCAGGCCTGAGAAAGGAGCCGAACTTTGAACCTTAGCCTGGGCAACTGCCCAGGCACTTGCACACATCCTTAACTTCAAATGTTAACTCCAAACCTTAGCGGTTATCTAGCAACCCTTTCACAGCTGTATAGCTCTTTAGTGACAATAAAAATACTTGGTAAATAACTTTTTGAAAGTTCTCATTCGAACTTCTTCTATTTAATGTTCTTTAAGGCTATGTGCTCATTCATCAAGTCCCAAATTGGCCAATTCTATTGCATAAAGTTCTCACTAACCCTATCAAGCTTACTTAATTCTAAACTCTACACACTCCTATTCTAAGGGTGTACATTAGTTTTTGGGTGCACTTAGCTTAATTTTTCTACCTCTTAGGGTCCATTTAGCCATCATGCTTCCTCCACACGAATCAAGGTGCTCTTATTTATCTCTGGCTCTAGGGTGGATCTGGAAGGTGTGGAAGAAGAATCACTATCACTTTCTATAGGTAATTCTCTTAGGTCTCTCTATAACTTTGCATGTGCCTACTACTGACCACTAGTTAGAAACTTCCTTAATGGTGTTGTACAAGCACCCTATTCCTATACTATTTCCTGTTCTTTAATAGTAAGAGGTAGGCCGATTAGTCCCTCTATTTGCCGATTAGTCCTTCACCAACCGAGATAAGTTCATGATTAAGAGTTGTGCCCCGATCATCCCTATGCGACACAATCACCCCAAAAAAGTCTATATGCACCCAAATCATGACTCGAAGGATCATGGAAAAGAAAAACTGTCATGACCTGATTTTCAAGCTTGTCCGAAGTATGGATTGCTACTGAGATTGGCTTAATAATGTAAAAGGACGAAAAAAATTTTTGTGAATACAAATAAAGAGAAATCAAAACATAATATACAATATATATTTACACTATATCAAAGTAGAGTTTACACAAAAATAGTTTATACACAAAATAAGGATCCGACACAAAAACATTAAAACAAAAAGAGGCTGAAGATTAGGGTGCGGCTTGTCTATGACATTTGCTTTAGAGTCTGCTCTTGATCTCAACAAACTCCTTTTTTATTTGAAAAACATGGAAAACATGGAGTGAGTACAAAAACTCAGTAGCTAGTCTATTTCTGGCTCTTAATCATGTTTATGGTGTATTTTAGAGAAAATGGTGTATTTTAGAGTAACAGAATCTGAAACCTACGCCCAAGGCTTCTTATGTTCCAAGTGGCATAGTCTAAAACATGCGTTCATGGCTTCTTACCCCAAGCAATGCAGTTTGGAAACCTATGCCGAAGAATTCATACATTTCAAATGACATAATATGAACACTTATGTTCAAGGCTTCATACGTTCCAAGTGATGTAGTTTGAAACTTACATCCAAGATTTCTTACATTTCAATTGTTGTAATCTAAAAACCTGCATCCAAGGCTTCTTATGTTCGATGTATTTTGAGTGAAGAACATGTTGTACCATGAAAGGTCAAGAATTCTTAGGTTCTGAGTTTGAGGACCTTCGTTTTTGTTCTAATGATACTTGCATTCTCCTTATTTTAGTGGACATCTTTTGAGTATTTTCTTAGTTTCAAGGTTCTTATTGTAAGGGTTATTCATGAAGCATAAGTTTCAGGATTCGTTCTTAAGCTCATAAGTTACGAATATCTCATAGTAACATTCACAAGTCATAAAGATTATAACATGTTTCTTGAGAAAAAAGAGCTCGAAGAAAAAGGAAACAGTCGAGTTGTCTTGATTCAGCTATGAGGAGGCTGATTCTGACCAAACTTTCTTCACAAAACCTTCAGATAACTATAAGGAAATTCAATTTGGACTTTTGGATCATCCAAAACCCTTTAGAATTGAGGAATAACATAAGGTCAGTTTTTTTAGTTTTATTTTCAAATTTCCACCTAACCCGAGAGATTTTCTTAGAATTAGGTTCTAAATTTTTGATATGTTGTTCTTGGAGGGATTTTGAACAAGTTCCATGATGGAAGTCAGAGTTGAATCGAACTAAAAGGTGAAGCTCCAGCAAACCTTAAGAAACGGTAAGAACATAGTTTTATGCCAATTTTTATTGCGCTTGTTTCATTTTATAGTTGAGTAAAAATTACGAGAAAAATCTCCTCGAATAGATGATGATGTTAATATAACACATGCTGAAGCAATTTGGATCTTAGGCACTCTAAGTACATCAATTATAGTAAATTAGCTAGCATATTCAAAATCATTAAAACACAAGAAGTTTGAATACTAACCTTTTGTAGTTCAAATTCATTTTTCATCACGAACCAGAACCACTACTAGTGTCTTCCCTAATATTCTCCGGCCTTAAAACGAGATTGTGGAATCCGATGAGTGACTAAACTTGGAAGGGATTTAGTACATGTGAAGAGAGAGTTTGTGAGAGATTTTCTCGAAGTTTTTTCCAGAAACTTTCCATGTACGTTGATTACTCTATTTATAGAGCCATGTTTGCATGCTCATACAAATTTGAGATTGCCAAATTTAAAATTGCCAAATTTTGACACTCAAAATTCCACTCAAATGTGTGGGATTATGTGGCAAACATACATGTTTGGTTAAACCATATATTGGAACTCAATATTCCACCACCAACTCAAACATAAAATTTTCCATTAAGTTCACTTTCTCTATTTTAATTCAACAATTAATTTAAATAATTAATTTTAAATTAAAATAATATTAAATGATTAATTAAACAATTTAATTAATATTTAACGTTAAATCAAATGATTAATTAAACAATTTAATTAATATTTAACATTAAATCAAATGTCAATCCTAATAAATTTCATTCCGGCACATATTGATTATCAATCCCGGTTCATAATTAAAATATTTAAATCTTATTTAAATATCTCTAATTTTCTCTTTTTGTTTAATTTGTAATTAAAACAAAATGTGTTTAATATATCGTATATATTTAGCACATATTCCCTAATTTAAATTCGAACCCTTCGAACTCATTCGTCACACTGTTCAAAGGTTTAGTCTGATAATGAGCTAGCAGGGGGGCCTAATGGACCTACAGATCATGGGCTCCAATGATCAAAGATCAACCGACTAAACTCATTAACCTTGCTAACCAATATTTGTACTCCCCTCACTATAGATATATTTTTGTCCATTTGATATAACCATGATTAGTAAGTTGATCTTTAACAGGTTGTTCGTAACTAGAGCTGGGTCAATTTATCGTTTTACCCTTGAAGTTACTTCTTGTTTCTTAAGTCTCACTGATCCTCTAATGAACAATTGGTTTGTGGTCAAACCATCTAACCAAATCCCTCTCGGCCAATGAGAGGGTGGGGCTCCTTGTTCAAGACCTGGAGTCAGTACTTAAGGGAACAACCTCTCTACTATCCCTACAAGCGGGTAGGAGCAAATTCTATCTTACACCCTATGTCCCCAACATTCACCCAGTCTTACCCCTAAAATAGGAGGCTTATTGAGTTGGCAAACTCGGGCCACTCTCACCCATGTAAATCTAAGGATAATTTCGAATAAATAGGAGTTCATAGTTAACTCAGGGTTAAGATCGAGTTACCTAGGTCATCGAATGAAAAAATCAGTCTCAATAGTAAACGACATTATAAAGTGAGAATGATTTTCTTCATGGTCCAATGTTATGCAATACTCATTACATAGGACTGCCCCCACTCACATGTCTCCACATGTACAATCTAGTGATCACATTGTTTATATCATATACAAAAGTAGGTAGCATCCACAATGTCCCCAGGATAAGATACTCAGCCTTATCCCTATACTATAGATCATTTTGACTATATACTTGAACTTTATCTACTCTTATGTCTCTACATAGTTCAAGTAATCATACTATAACCAGAGTGTTTTTAGTTTATTGGATTTTGATTAATGATCGTAATTTCACTTTATTTAATAACAATCTTTACTAAATAAACATCAATAATAACTTTATTGAAAATATAATATGTTTTTGTTTACAAACATAGAAGTTTTAGGATAAAAACCCAACGAGAGATGGATAAAAAATCTACCATTTTAACGAAGCAACTAAGTTGATTCTAATTATATAGGAAAAGTTAGAAAATCTTAAGAAAATGTAAAAGAATCGAAAATTGATCGATATCTAGAAAGATCTCAACTTAGGCGAACGCGTGGCTAAAGAAGGTAGAGACACGTGTCGACAAATGGACGATGGGAGCCCACGATTCTGGCGATGGATATGAGCACACGTTTGGCAAGTAGATGAGCCACACGTCGCAACCTGCAATACAAACCGATGACCCAAACCGCTTCGTTTTGACCTGCCCAAGTTGCCACATGTCAACACTTGGTTAATCACAAAAAATATTTGTATGCCTCTAGACTAGAATGTGCACCGTCTAACTCGTAGCCACTCAATCAACGATCAACATGTGGCATCGTCGAAGTGCGAGTATACCTCCCTCTGGCACGTCGTATATGTACGTGGGCCTTCAAACACGTGTATAGGTGAATGGTGGGCCTTCATCATGATTTCAATACTAAGATTAATTTTACTTGAATTTTAGGACCTATGAGAGAGATTTCAAAAAATTTAGCTTAAGAAGATACACGTCATCCATGTAAGTATCTGTTTGCAAGTAATAATTGTAGAGATCGCTAGGATGTGCTAACATGCGAGCATATAATGCCTTATGTGGTTAGAATGTACATTTTTATGATCTATAAGGGCTTTTTGGAGAAGAATACTATATATGATTAGGAAAATTACTAAAATGCCCATAGGATGAGAATTTATTATGCACGTCAATTCCTATGCTTTCCACTCTATTAGAATGGAGGATGAGATATTGTGATATCTGCTGCTCTGGATAATTGATGGGTGTTATTTCTTTATTGGGTTTCCATTAATGTTTAAATTATGATTTTAGTGTTTTAGGAAATTAATAGGAATATCTCCCTAATAAATATACATGAACAATTAGAATATATTTCTTGTGTTTGAGGTGATCTATAAAAATATCTCTCTAACAAAGCATACTTGAGTGAACCAAGTTAAGTTAGGGCGCTTGAGCTAGAGCGGTTCACACGTTAACAAAGGAAAATATATTTCCAAAAAATCTAGCACCTAAGATTGGGAGGGATGATCAGAGAAGCTGGTCCCAAGTTGGATTAGCTCTGAGAAGGTGGTCCCAAGCATCTTGGATAGATATGTGAGATGAGATTTAAACTTTTGAAATTATGTTTTAAAACATAGTAATTTATTATTTAGCTTTTAATAATAATTTTGATTATTATTTTTAAAAAAATTCAAGGTGATAAATGTAATCTTGAACGATATGTGGTTGACATATTCTAGGATCATGTTCGAGTAATAACCTAAATAGTTTATATATATAGATAAGATTAGGTGTCTTAGCCTAGAAACACTATTGATATGGGTCACTTTGTAATTATTACAAATGATCCGATCCAAATCATTCATGGGGAGACATGTGAGTGGAGGTATCCTATACAATAGGTTTGTATAAGACTGGACCACGAAATATTTGATCTCTCTTTATAAATCCATTAATTAAGAAGATCAATATTTCACAGAATGACCATATGCAACTTGATACGAATTACTGTGTTCCAAATGTTCCAACTGAACTTATTACACATTCCAAGACCAAGAAGATTCAATGAGCATTCATTATTCATTTTTACAAAATTGGATAGGCTCAGTTCAACCATTATTTCATGTGTTACAAGCTGATTTGATTGAGGAAGGACCATTTGGAGCTTCAGAAGTGAATATTTGCACGGTTGAAGTAGTGAATGATGTTGCTATAAATTACACTTGATTGATTGATAACTTGTTAGAAAATTTTATTCATTATTTTTAATCTTTTCTTTTGTGGATATTTGAAGAGAATAGGAGTAAATTATGACTACCAACTTCTTTATTGGGCATTTGAAGAATCGAAAGTTTATTCTATACAAACACCGTAAATACCACAAATTATTATGTAAAAGATATATTTTGGATGATGAAATTGAGATCTCAAATGGAGACTTTTACCCTTAGAAATTTGAGTAGTCATTCAATCAAGACTTTATCAAGTTCGATTGTGGAGTGACTCAATTTAGAACAAGGTTCGCCTTATCTCTTGGTTGATCCGAATTTCATATAAAGAGGTGTTGATTTCTTTGATTTAAGAGTTCTTATTTTAACAAAAACTTGAATGGTTGGGCTGAGGATCATGGTTTCCTTATCTCACAACTTTACAAATGGCCCACTCATGCACACATGGTCCTCCAGGCGAGATCGTACTCATACTTCAAAGATCTAGCTGATGGGGAATAAGATTCGGATTACCTTGTTGATCGAATATCTCAAGGCAAGAACATTGTTTGAGATTCGAATCACTCCACAAGCAAGATTGATCATGTCTAACTTGAATGATTCTTGTTGATCAAATATCTCAACGCAAGAACACTTGATTGAGATTCAAATCACTCCACAAGCAAGATTGATCATGTCGAGCTTGAATGATTCTACATGCAACCTAAACTACATAGAATTGCAAAGAAACTTAGCCATTGGCTAAAGAAGAGCACAAATGCTTCTTTTACTATATTTTCCAAGTCTGCTTACAAATATAACATACATAGCTTTATATAGCCTCAAAATGAAACTATTAAAGGCATTCTGTAACATTCATACTTAATGACCATAATTAGCCATTATGTAAATCTAACCTAAAGTAAATAAAATTCTTAAAATACAATAACTCTAAATTACTCTAAATTGTAACCCACCCAAAATATACAACAATCAAACTTTATTCTTCTTCAATGTTGCATGAATTGAAACATCTTTTGATAATTTTGACAACCTTTTCTTCACATCTTCATTGAAGTATATTGTATGATTGATGTCTCTTGGTTCATATCACTAGCCTTTGACTAGCATACACTCAGGTTATCGGTATACCACGAAGGAAGGAAGCGTGCATATTGTCATGGTGTACATAATAGTGTAGTGTATGTATTCGTACTAATCATAATGGGAATATATCCAATACACGTGAACATACAATATACATTCCGTCCCGAAATTGTATCTTTCTTCTTCTTCTTTTCTAATTTGGGCTATTACATCATGCACTCTTAAATAGAACTTTCATCCACAAAAAGTTTCTAAGAATAGCTTGGGGTACTTTTCCCTCATCTTATCATCTCATTAGCATGTGGCTTCCTTTGGTGAGTGGTTCCACCCTCATACTTTGACAACGACTATTTATATGGTAGGTAGGACCTTCACCTCTTGAGCTAAGATCCTTACTAGTCTCCTCAAAACTTAAGTCCCCATCTATATGTAGAGGCTCACAATCTATCACGTGTTGAGTTACTAAGATATTTGTAGAGTATAGACACATGGAACACATTGTGCATCGCCGAGAGAGATGGTGGTAGGGTCTAATTGTATGCCACTAGTTTGATCCTATGTAAGATGTCGAAGATTCAAATGAAGTGTAGGCTTAACTTGCATGTTTTTTTGAATCTCGAGACACTTTTCATTGGGGTTACCTTAAAAAAAATACTTTATTACCTACGTCGAACTCTAAATTCCTACGCCTCACATCAACATAACTATTTTGTCTACTCTGAGTTGTACATATTTTCTCCTTGATCTTTTGTACGACCACATTGGTGGCTCAGAAAAAATCTGGCCCTAACAGCTCACATTCGTCCACTGTTGTTGTAGGTAAATTCCATAAGATGCAATTTTGAGTCTCAACTAATTGCGAAATCCAACACGTAGGCACGTAGCATGTCTTCCAGAATTTGGTTCAAATGTTCGATATGACCATCTTTTTGTGGGTGGAAGACATTACTGAAGTTAAGGTGAGTACCCAACGCTTTTTTAAGGCCAAGCCAGAAAGCCGACAACAAACGCATGTTCCGATCTGACATAATTGATATTGAGACTCCGTGTAGTTTGACAATCTCTCTCATATACAACTGTACCAAGTTACCTCTATATAAGTAGCCTTTCTCAACAAAAAGTGTGCTAATAGTCGGTTGAAAATCACCCATGTCACTTTGTAAACTTTCAACATCCTAGGGAGGCTATGACAAAATCCATATCTATATTCTCCTACTTCAATTCTGTTGCTCTCAACGGTTGCAACAACCATGCTGTCCTCTATCATGGCGCCTTCACCTATTGGCATACCAAACATTTGCTTATGAATTCTGCCGTGTCTTTGATAAGATAAGGAATCACTACAAGGGGAGTAAGATGCGAATTACCTTGTTGATCGAATATCTCAAGGCAAGAACACTTGTTTGAGATTCGAATCACTCCACAAGCAAATCGATCATGTCTAGCTTGAATGATTCTTGTTGATCAAATATCTCAAACACTTGTTTGAGATTCGAATCACTCCACAAGCACGATTGATCGTGTCGAGCTTGAATGATTCTACATACAACCTAAACTACATAGAATTGCAAAGAAACTTAGCCATTGACCAAAGAAAAACACAAATGCTTCTTTTACTATATTTTCCAAGTCTACTTACAAATCCAACATATATGGTTTTATATAGCCTCAAAAATGAAACTATTGAAGGCATTCCAAGAGGTGTAACATTCATACTTAATTGTCATAATTAGCATTAGGTAATTGTAACTTAAATGAAATAAAAAGTCTTAAAATACAAATAACTCTAAATTACTCTAAAATGTAACCCACCCAAAATTTACAACAATCAAACTTTATTCTTCTTCAATGTAGCATGAATTGAAACATGTTTTGATAATTTTGACAATCTTTTCTTCTCATCTTCATTGAAGTATATTGTATGATTGATGTCTCTTGGTTCATATCAGTCTTTCTTCATACTACGCTATTAAAAAGGTTGTGTTCAGATCCTGGTACATATTAGTATTACCTGGATGCATAGAGAATGGGGATTTATGAGCCTTCTTAATACTACACTACCAAAAATATTGTTTCAAATCTGGGTCCATCTTATTATTACATGGATGTGTAGAGAAAGGGGAGTTATAAGACTCTGTTAATATCATGTTCTTCAGTTTTTCCATCGCTAGCACACATCGTCGCACTTGACACAATAATCTAACAACTATGGACTAGAAAAATCATCTAAGTCCTATTGCCAACTAGCTTTTAATTCAATCTAAGTTGGGGTTCGCTTGGGGTCCGAGTGTAGGTTGGACCGTAAGACAAGTCATCTAAACCACAGCTCTCTTGATAACTACACTTATCTTTGCTTGCTTGAAAATTTCATGCACCTGTGGCTCTCTAGTAATCATAGCTAACTAGTGGGTTGTCTTCTGACTTAGAGCATTAGCAACTACATTCGTCTTCTCGGAGTGGTACTGGATATCTACGTCATAATTATTTACTAGCTCAAGCCACCTTCAATGTCACATATTACATTCCTTTGAGGTGAAGAAATATTTCACTCTTGTGGTATGCGTAGATTTGAGTCTTTCTCCATATAAATAGTGTCGACAAATCTTCACCGCAAAGACCTCTACAACTAATTTCAAGTAATGAGTTGAATAATTAAGCTCGTGACTTTTCAATTGACAGGATGAATTATATTCTCATAATTATGCTCGTAACATTTTTTTGAGGGGTCCCTCTAAACTACATAACCTCTTGAATCTTCTGGAACTATAAGCAACGGGGTCAACACTAACCTATGCTTCAAATCTTAAAAACTTCATTCACAAGCCTTAGTCCACACAAATAGGATCCCTCCGTGGTCAACTACGTAAGCGGCAAGACTATCTTAACAAAATCTTGCACGAAATGTTGATGGTATCCTACTAGTCCTAAGAAATTGTATACCTCGGTAACAATAGTCTGGTGAGCCACTGAACTTCATCCTTTGAAACCACATGCCCTTGAAATGAAATTTTTCGCAGCCATAATTCACTCTTAAAAAACTTGGCATGGTTGGGATTTATGTCCTAAAGTCTTGTAATTAATTATTTAGTTTTTAACAATAGTTTATATTATTTTATTTGTAATTTAATTGTTATCCATTGTATGAAAATTCAAGGTTATTAATGTAATCTCGAACAGTATGTGGTTGACATACAAGAGGATCGTGTTCAAGTAATAACCGAAAGAGTCTATAGTATATGGATAAAGTTGGGTGTCTTATCCTGGTAACACTATTGATATGACCCACTTTGTAATCGTTACAAATGATTTGATCCAAATCGTTCATGTGGAGACATGTAAGTGGGGGTATCCTATACAATGAGTTTGTATAAGACTAAACCAAGAAATATTTAATCTCTCGGTATAAATCCGTTAATGGAGAAGATTAATATTTTACATCATGATCATATGCGACTTGATCTTAATCCTGAGTGAGTTATGAACTCCTGCCTGTGAGGGCTTGTCCTTTAATTTACATGGGTGAGAATGACTCTTTTAGCCGATTCAATATGCCCACCATTTTGGAGACTTGCCAAATAGGGAGTTGGGAACATAATATCATGAGATGGAATTCACTCCTTCCCAAGTATGGAAAGTAGATGAGTTGTTCTCTTAATTATTGTTTTTGGGACTTGAACAATGGGCCCCACCCTCTCATTGGCCCGAGAGGGACTTGGTTTATGATTGGATCATAAACAAATTGTTCATTAGAGAATCAGTGGTACTTAAGGTAAAAGATGTAATTACAAGGGTAAAACGAACTTTTGACCCAGCTGTAATTATGAACAACTCGTGAAGGATCGACTTGCTTGTAATGATTATATCAATGGACATAACTTGTCCCACCGTGCATAAGAGTGCAACTCTAGGTCTTTAGTGGAGTGACCTATAGTTAATGAATGAAAATTGATTAATTAAAGAATTTAATTAATTAATTAATTTTGTATCATTGGAGCTTATAATCTGTACATCCATAAGGTCCCATTGCTAGCTCACAGTAACGCTAAAATGTTCAATTTATTTGAAAAAAATTTGGAGTGTTCACCTACTTCAAAAGAACTCAAGTCAGCAACATTGAAAGTAGAATGTAGTGAAATTTTTCGGGAAGATCAATTTTATATGCATTGTATTAATTCTTTCAATGACTTGATAAAGGTCATCCCTCTTGGATGTAACTTTTTTTTCTTTTGAGTTGGAAATCACTTCTTGCGAAATTGTATCCAAACCCAGTCACCAGGTTAAAAATTGATTTCCTTCCGTCCTTTTGTTAATTCTTGAAGCAACTTTGAAATTTTATTTCTCAATTATCTTCTACACTTTTTTATGCAATGTTCTCATCAAATCTGTAAGTGGATTAAATACATAAACAACTTCAAAAGGAGACTAATTGCTCTATTATATGCAAACTCTACAAATGACAAATATTCGTCCAAAGGCTTAATATTTTTTTAGAAATAATAGCCTCCTAATGTTCTATTAACCAATAGCCTCCTAATGTTCTATTAACCAACTTAGTTTGTCGAGTATGAGGATGACAGGTACCCAATTTACTTGACTGTAAATACTGCATATTTGATTCCATCCATTTCTTCCCTATGAGTTCGAGTCTCAATAGGAATGCTAGTTCCACATCAATTCCTTATGTATGGATGATGAGATTTCATCGATACAGAGCCAATTCCAATAGACTTATTGGAGGGTCCCATTGGCGTGCATCCAGTAGGAACTAAACCTACAAATTCGCCAATTATGAGTTGGGCGCTTTAACCATTCAGCCATGGATGCTTAGCGGTGATCCTAGTACATGGTGAATAACCAAATTCCAATTAAAATGAAATCTTTAGTATAAATCAATGCAATTTAGGAGGACTTAATTAATGAACGGCCATCTATTCAAATCCTGGATTTTCGAATTGAGAGAGATCAAGAATTCTCACTATTTCTTAGATTCATGGACCCCAATTCAATTTCCAAGGTAAATAACTCTACAATATATAGAATATATGGAATACCACGGAAACGTTTCTTTTTTTTAATTGTACATTCAATTAATTTCAATCAAATAAGTCGTATCTTGTTGAGACCGATAAATAGAGCTGAGATTAGAGTTAAAACTGCTAGTAGAAAACCGAAATAACTAGTGAGAGTAGGCATGACAGAGGATAAATGAAATACGTTATTTTTATCCATATGTTAATAAAGCACTCCCCTAAGTTTCTATTTTTGAAAGATACGTCTATGGATAAGTAAAACTACCAATTGAAAGTTTTTGATTCATCTATTATTATGATTATAGATGATACTAACAAAAATCTTGTGACATAGGTAAGAAATCAATTCATCTTCTGTCTCTCTATCCCGCGATTTGGAATAAACGGATTCATTGGACAACGCAAGAGTTGTAAAAACTAATATTCTTATTATAAACTAATTTATGAAAAATTAATTTAATATATAAATCTATTAAATAGATTCTAAATAATTAGAAAGACAAAATAAAAAAAGAAAAAATAATAAATAACCTATGCTTGTAACTTTTTTCCAAGAGCCATAGCCACTAGGATCAGAAGTCTAGGCTACTTACTTTAGATCACTTTCTCATCTGCATCTCTTTTCTTTCACATTTCCCAAAACTCATTTGATTGCTCGTAACGGACGGGATGGATAAAGATGGGGTAGAAACTATTGATCTAAGGTAGCTTGCGGTCTAACTCAATTAAAGATATGAGCCGGTTATAGTAGGTAGGCTTCTATCCGACAGGGTTTTATGGCTGATATCGGATAGGAAGAGAGAAGATGACTTTCTTTCCTACCGACTGAACTGCTTGAATTAGTTGAAGGAAGGGGGGCTTCTGGGCAGGGGAGAGGGATTGAACCCCGGGGCTGGTAGCCGTAGATCTGCGGGGTGATGACAGTCTACGGTGTCGGTCTCGTCTACCTTGGTTAGTCGTCACAGGGAAGACGATGTTGAGGAAATCGACTGAATGTCCGTGACGGTATGAATTAAGCAATTCAGTCAACATGTGAATGAAAGAAATAAGGCCAGGAGCTAGTTTAGTGCTTTGCTGCCTTACGCTCCCCTTTCGAAAAAGAGTGGATTATCACATTGGATTACAGTAAGAAAGGAAAAGGCCAGAGCAGGATCAAGATCTCGTAGGTAAAAGCCAAAGATCAAGTCAAGACGAAACTCAACAAGATGCATTCTTCTTAAACCTATTATTATTTATTCTCTAACAGTAAGGGAAACTCTTTAACTAACTATTGAACCGTCACCTATTTATATTCTTAGACTAGGTAAAGCAGGTGAGGATTGAATGGACTCTCTTGCTTGCTTGTAAATAATCCTAGAATAGAGGCAAAGGTTACGGTTTCACTATCTCTTTGTTTTCCTCTCCCGCAAAGTGAAGGAGATAGAGGTTCTCCGGAGAATTCATCGTTGAGCCTTTGTTTACTGTTCATGTTTGAAGGATCATATCGAATTCAAACAAAATGGGATTCCTGATGCAATCAAGAATTTCTGTACTTTTTTTTATTTCTAATTTTTTGCATTCTTTCTTTTCTATAATCTACTGCCCTCTTGTCCAATGCAATTATCTGATGAGCCAACATGTTTTGCATCATCTCTCTTATTGCATGCAATAAAATGAGTCATAAATACTATCTTTGACCTTTTTAGTGTGCGGCAAACCAAGAACAAAATCCATAGATATATTAGTACAAGGTTCATTAGGTACATTCAAAGAAGTATACAATCCATTTGGTTGTGATCTAGATTTAACTTCTTTGCATTTCATACATTGGCTACAAACTTATGAACTTAGTGCTTCATGTTGGGCCAAAAAAAGTGTTCATGCAACATATTATAAGTTTTATTAATCCCAAAATGTCTCATTAAACGATCACCATGTCATTCCTTTACAAACAAATCTCTTATAGAGCATTTAGGAATACAAAACTTACTCTTTCTTAAATAAAAATTCATGAAACACATAATAATCATCCACAACTTTTTTTTTTCTTTTTTTTCTTTTTTTTTTCAAAATAAGAGGCATAAATAGTAAAAATAAAAAGTCTTGTCTATCTCTATATAGTTCTTTAATATGCTCAAATCCAAGAATTTTTACACTAAAAAAAGTAAAAAGATTGTACATCAGGTACCACATTATCCTTACCTTGTTTATATTTGATGAATACGGAAATGTTTCAATAAACTCCAACCACTTTACATGCCTATAGTTCAGTTTGCGTTGACCCTTAAGATACTTTATGTTTTCATAATTAGAGTGGATCATAAATTCTCTAAGTCATAAGTAGTATTGTCACGCCTGCAATGTGCAAACTAAAGCAAACAATTCTTTTTCATTGGTAGGATAGTTCAATGCTAACCCATTTAGTTTTTCACTAAAATACATTAGGGGTTTACCATCTTGCACCAAAAACAACATCTATGCCCAAACCACTTGCATCACACTCAATTTTAAAAGTTATCAAAGTTAGGTAAGACAAGTAATGGTGTATTGGTTAATTTCTCCTACTCATTGAATACATTTTCTTGCATATCCCCTATTCAACAATAAGATTCTTTTTCACTAAGTCATTCAAGGGTGCAACTATGGTACTAAAATCCTTTTATAAATCTTCTACCGAAGCTAGCTAACCCACAAAAACTTCGAATTTTACTTTCATTTTTTTGGTGTTGGTCAATCCGTGATTCCTTTAAATTTCTCTTTATCTACTTCTACTCCATGTTTACCAACTATAAAGCCAAGAAAGGTAACTTTTTCCATGCAACAACTACACTTATTAAAATTAATATAAAATTTCTTTTTTTCTTAGTGTTATCAAAACAGACTTAAAATGCTCTACATGATCATGCAAAGTCTTTGAATAAATTAAAATATCATCAAAATACACAACAACATGCTTTCCCAAATATTCTTGCAAAACATGATTCATTAAAGGCATAAATGTACTAGGAGCATTAGTTAACCCAAAAGGCATAAGAAGCCATTCATACATAAGGCAACCCTAATCCTCAGCCCAACGATCCAAGCTTTTGTTGAAGCAAGAACCCTTGAATCAAAGTAATTAACACCTCCTTATATGAAATTTGGATCAACCAAGAGATAAGGCTAGAATTAGATTACCTCTTACGATCGAAAGGCTAGAATTAGATTACCTCTTACGATCGAAGATCTAGAAGCAAGATTTAGAAACCTTGTTCTAAATTGAGTCACTCCACAATCTAACTTGATCAAGGCTTGATTGAATGGCTCGGGTGCAATTCTACCACAAGAATTGCTTGAAACTTAGAAATGGCAAATATGATGCACGAATTTCTAAGGAAAACGTCTCCATTTGAGATCTGAATTACATTTATCCACGAATCTGAATTTTACATAACATATTGTGGGTATTTATAGTCTCCTGACAAAAGACATTTGTGGACAAGATTTATTCGAGACGTTTGTGGACGAGATTTATTCTCGATCCCCTCTAATCTCCACAAAGAATAAGTCAAATTGACCATTTGACTTTTACATAATTTATGAAATTAAACATAGTTTTTTTTAACAAATGTTGATGTGCTTGAGTCGCTAATGTGATAGGTTTGAAATTAATTGAGATTTTTGCGGGTAGGTTTTCTGGGCAATAGGTTCATTTGAACACAGTAATTCCTATCAGTACAATCCAAAATTAGTTTTGGAAGCTATTTTCTTGGCAATAGGTTCATTTGAACACCGTAATTCTTATAAGTACAATCCAAACTTAGTTTTGGAAGCTATTTTCTTGGCAATAGGTTCATTTTAACACGTAATTCTTATCAATACAATCCAAACTTATTTTGGAAGCTATTTTCCATTCATCTCCTACATGCATTCTAATTTGATGATATCCCGATTTCAAATCAATCTTTGTAAATAGACATAAACCATGCAATTCATCAAGCATATCGTCTAGCCTAGGAATAGAATGTCAATACTTTACAGTGATTTTGTTGATGACTCTACAATCCACGAACATGCGCCACGTTCCATCTTTCTTTGGAACCAATAAAACTTGTACAAAACATGGACTCAAACTTTCTCATATACAGCCCTTCTCCATGAGCTCCTCTACTCGCCTCTCAATTTCTTTAGTCCAAGTTGGGTTTGCTCTCTAAGCTAACCTATTAAGAATGACTGTCCCTGGAATTAAGTCTATTTTATGTTCAATACATTTAAAGGGAGGTAGTCCTTTAGGTACTTTAGCTTGGAACATGTTCTCAAATTCGTGCAAAAAAAAAAAAAAAAATCGAAACATACGTACAAAGATGAGTTTCAAGTTCAAGAATTTGTTATACTTTTCCAATTTTGTTTGATTTTTGTTTCTTCATGAGAGAGTCTGTACAGAAGGGGATACAACAATGCTAGCATGTTCTTTTCAATCAAAGGGTTTGTCCAGAAAGATGTGCTTTCCCAACACCCACCCTATGACAAATATGGTTAGTGATGAGGTTTTTGTGCTTTTTATGTACTTCCATGGCCATTTTGCAGAGGTGGAGGGAGTCGATTTATACATGTTGCAAGCATTATCTTTGTGATAATATCTCCATATTCAGGTGGCGAGGAGAGCTTTGTTTTTTTCCTTTATTGGAAATAGACCTAAGACACTCCAATTTGGAGGTTTATGATATTTCATCGAACAAGATGTTGGCCATATTTCTACCGATAGTTTTTTAATAATATTTTTATTTTTGTTGCCACTATTTATGACATTTATAGAGAGATGTAGTAAGTGAGAAGGTTAGATAGTGGGAATTATGGTGAGCCTTCTACCTGATGTATAACATGATTATCATGTTGGTAACCTTCTTTCTAAATTTTTCATCGAGGGTGAGAAAGTCATATTGGGCATCTAAGAGCCTTCAAGAACATAAATAAATTTATTACGGGAGGAGGCACAACTGTAGTGATAAGGTAGAATTTTTAAATTTATTAGCAACTTTACTAGTTGAAAAAAAAAAAGTTCAACCAACAAGCCTAACAATACAAATATTTTTAAAGGTTCAATAATTTATATTGTGGATACGATATGGGAAGGTGTGTAAATGCAACAATTTGACCTTTGTTGGCTAAAAATTAAATGAGATCTCGCTTGCAAGACATTAAGGCTAATCCTTCGACTATATATATACACACGAAGATCTTAAGGTTAATCCTTCAATTATATATATGCACACACGAAGATCTTAAGGCTAATCCTTTGACTATATATATACACACCAAGATCTTTAAGGCTAATCCATCCATCAAACTATTTATTTATTTATTATTTATTTTTTTTTTTTTTGTTTGTTTTTACATATCCTATGTTTCAAAATCATCACATTCCAACTTTTCTTATTAAATTTTGAAAAATATTAACTAAAACTCAGTTTTTTCGTCAATTTTTAGAAATGACAAGGTTAAGATTTTCGCATTATCAGGTCATTAATTCAATGCTACAAGATTTCTTTTCTTGAGTACTATTTCTTGTATATATATAGAAATGTTCTAGCACCAGAAGTTAGGTTTTTTGAATTATTTTAAATCACATCAATTTTTCATTGATTGTAACCTCATTATGCCAAGTTGTGATTTGGATGATCGCTATATGCTCTGGAGTGTCTTTTATGTTGATTATAGAACATGGACCACTGTTTTACGTTACTGAGGTACTAGAACCTAGTTTTAGTTCCCGCTATCTTCTTTGGATTGACCATATTCCTTGTAGGGATGATTAGGGTGTAACCCCTATTATGAGCACCAAAACCCTTTAGTTATGAACTCGGAGGGAGTTATAGCACTCAACATAGGAGAAATGTATAGGATTTTGGTACGTAGAGACCTGAAAAGGTCAATACAAAAATTAAGCCTCAATTTGGCTAACTAATGACTACATAGCTTCGGGATTTTTTTTTTTTTTTCCTTCGACAAGAGCTTACAAGTAGGTTGTTTATCGAGTATTTTTATACTCACTCATGCTACCTTTCATGTTTTTAGGAGAGCAGTAGAATGCTAGTCTTCTACTCATGGTGGGGACGTGCAAGGTCGTGCAGCTGTGTAGGAGACTTCATCGACCTAAGTTTTTTTGAGTCTTTTGTTTATTGTACATTTCTTTTGTAACCCTTCCATTTGTAAATTATCTATGTATTTAATATAGCACTCGTGCAAATGTATGTATTTACTTTTGTTAGTTTAATGTATTTATTTTCTTACTTGATGTCTTTAATTTTAAAAGTAAAAAAGCTTATCGTCTTTTTATAACTCATTTAATCGTGACAGCCCGTGCTTCGACACGTCAAAAATCGGGTCGTGACAATCTATATATAAATGGGTCAAAAATTGGGTCGTCGAAAGTGTCCAAAATGTCTTCTCCCAATCCCACCTTCATTAATCCGTCAAAGTTCCGAGCTCAAAAATGCAATTCGAGGCTACACATAAATTGATCTTCTCCAAACCATCCAAATCATCTTCTAAGAACTTAATGAACATTCTTCATGAAGACAATGAAGAAAAAGGAGGTTAGATCGAGGAGAATCAATAAAAAAAAATCAAAACAGGCTGAATTTGGACGAATTTGGATGAATTTGAGAGAAACTCCAAATTCATCCCCAAGATCCATTAAACTCAAAGAAAATGATACCATTAACTTCGTGACATTGAGAGAAGAACCATGAAGAAGTCGAGGGTTGAAGCCTATAACCTAGGCTACCATCCATGTTAAGGTGAGTTATGTTGGATCGGTATGGCAACCCTAGAGGGGGTGAATAGAGTTTTAAAGATTAAAGTATTTATACGTGATTAATTTTTCTAATTACGAAACTTTTTACAACTAAATAGGAGAGGATAATTACTGCAACAAAATAATTCAAGTCAAAACAATAATCAACTAAAACATCCCTAAATCACCATAATAATTTTGAAATTAAATAGGGAAGAGTTAGAAAATATGACACCATAGTTTTATAGTGGTTCGGTTAAACATAAAAAGATGAGCCTAAATGGTCTACTGTGGTTCAACATGAAAAGATGAGCCTAAATGTACTTTTAATTGAGTTATTTTGTAACAAGGCAGAACATTTAGGTTGAACAAGAATGTTGTAGAAAATTTGGAAATAATTTTGGTCCCTATGACATGTTTCTACAAATTGCTAACCACGATGTTAGGTTCTAATTCAAACAACTATTTTGAGGATGACAGAGGAATTTTAATCTAAATTAGAAAGTCTGACTACCTAATTAGAAGTGACCTAGGTGGACGAGTTACCCTTCTCAGCCCTAAATGAGAAAAAAGAATAATATAAAAGGGGAAAGGTTCCAAAAAAGAAGGCAGTCACACGGGAAAAACGAGAAGTCGAATAAAAGGTGTTGTAAAAATAAGAAAGGAGGAGAAAAGAGGAACTCTAATTCAGTAGGTGATGATAGTAGATGGAGAAAATGACAAAGAAAAATTATTTAAAGTCCATAGGTGGACTAGAGATCTCAAATGAGGAGAACTTCCATTGAAGGACAGTAGCAAATTTTGGTAACTCTCTAATACTTTACTCTCCTTTCTTATTTTATTATTTTTGTATGATTAAGATGTTGATTTCTTTAGGTAAATCAATTTTTATGGAGTGCTAAACTTTATAGGGGAGGTAGGAGAGTTTTATGTGATTAAAGCATGTTGATGGTGTAATTTTAGTTTATTAAGGAGCTATTATTAGTAATTTACATCTTTGATAGTTGGTCACTTTACATACTTGTTTTTCTCCTTCAAAAGAAAAGAGAGCAAGAAAATTTCCTTTAATAAGTCTAGTTCCATTGAGATGATACTTGAAAATAATTGAAAGCCTTAGAAATAATTCTTGTTTTTAGGAGGAATAATTCTTCGTTTTAGAGTCTTGTTAATATAAACTATTATGGAAGATGCATGATACTAAAAAGAGGGTCTGAGAATATGTTAAATGGAGCTAAAATCCAACAACAAGTTCATCAATTTATCTTAAGTTCTCTTAGCCAAACATTCTTAGTTATTATTGATTTTCTCACTCCTCTATATTTTTTGATTTTTTGGCACTAGTGCCTTCTTTACCTATATTATTTTAAGATATTTTACGCTCATCAACCCGCATTTGAACTTATTGTTGTGAATTTCATACCATTTTACTATATACCTTCATGAGGATCACATCCGCTCAAGAAGAGCATCACGCTAGGTGTGAGTGACACAGAGAATGAAGCTGCACGTAGACCATAAAAGTGTTAGTGCAGCGTTTGTTACATGATGGTGGCCAGTTAAGTAGTTGGGTTTGAAGTGTAGTGCCAACATGAGGCTAAGTTACAAGGTTATAGACCTTGCTTCTAGAAAGGGTTGTGGCCATGACGAGGGAATTTCGTGATACACAAGCCCACATTGTCACTATAAAGAGATGTGGCCATGACAAAAGAATGATGTAATATAGATCTCTGTGCTACTTAACTGACAAAATTGTCCTGTTTGTAGCACACTCCCCTAGCTCAGGCAAAAAATGTCGATGCTAGTTTTTTCCATAGTTTGTCTACTGAGTCTCAAGTCGAGTCTGAGAAGCGAGCAAAAGTAAGTCTCGTGGGATAGCCCAAAGTTATTGTCTGCCATGTATGTCATGCTTATGTTATGAGTCCCGGAGACTGAGAGAAGGCCTGACAATGAGATAGTCCATAAGTAGTAAGGAAGTTTTTGTATTCATTCTAAGACACGATAAAGTTTAGTGGTTCAAGTTAGCAGCTAGTTCGATATTCGAATCGTCATCAAGATGGTGCTGAGATTAAGTGAGAGAGAGTATGACAATTGACTTTGAAATTGTGCACAAAAAAATTTCAAGGACGATGACTAGCTTAAGTTGGGGAGAGTGCTCATCCTCACTGAGCGAAAGTAGTTTGTGAACCCGACATGCAAGATATAAGGTGTGACGCCATTCGACAATGTGTGGGTCAATATAGGTAAGCGCCGTGATGCAACTGATGCGAATGGTACATTATCTAACACACCAAGAGTGTGCATTCAAGCTAAGTTAAGACATACGCAAGGTTGGAGAGAACGAGGCAAGAAGAGTATCGAAGACAAGCTCAAAAAGGGCTGGGCAGACTATAATCTTAGAAGTTAGAATTTTGAGATGAGTTTTGGCATGCAATTCTTGAGTTAAGTCCATCTATATGAAAGATGAAAGCTCACCAAATTTGGCGTCAATAGGATACTCGACGAACGCTACATGGGACCATATGACTGCTCGCCAAAATGATGTCTACTTTATAAAGATTTGAAATACCTAAAATGTACTATGGGAGGAGGCATGGTGTTAGCTCCCCCAAAAAAACAAAACTCTATGACCTAAGGAGGCTACCCTGTGGAACACACATGTGTCACAGGGAGGGTGAACATTGCAAGACAAGTGTCTCACGTGACTTTTTTTGAAATCGATCTTTCAAGGATAATGTCAGACGCACGAGTGTGCCAACATTGTGCATTTATGGCATGTGTTGTCGAATAAGTTTGGATTTTTCACAAGTTGTGTTCGAGTGGCGAAGAAGAACCTTGCTGAAAGTTCAATGAAACTCCCAAATATGAATGAAAAATGATTATTGTTCTTGGGTTCCCCACAAGGCTTGTCGTGTGAATGCCAAGGTCACGATGTCACACAATTGGAAATGTATGACTATGACATGATGCACTATGAGGTCCCTAATTTCTTTTCTAGGTGGGATGTCATGCACCATGTCTCATGAGTACGATGCTATGATGGGCGCATGTTTACCTCACCTAGTTGATATGTTCTGCATCATGAATTACTTGTAGGATGTTATGAACATGGGAAATGAGTTGAGGGCCACTTTAGGGGAAGCTTTCAGGTTGACCATACGTCCTTCACCAAGCTAAGTCATATGTTATATCCTGGATACTCAAGAAGATAGGTACCTTAGCTTACGGACACGTAGTAGTTAACTAGTAAACATGATTGCTCTCGAAGACTTTTTGACTCTATGGTGGTTTCCAATGGAAGGGTAGTTAACCTACCATATGTATGGTTAGAGAAAGACGTCATGTTATTCTATGAGATATGGGGTAGCACCCAAGAAAGTTGTTTAAAAAAAGAAGGTAAGAATAAAGGGCAAAAATGTCATTTCCTAATTTCAAAGAAATTTCGAAGATTTTTAATTTTATGAGCAGGAAAGAAAAATAACAAAAAAATAGTAAGAGAATTAAAAAAAAAAAATTACAAAAATGCTCGTGAAGTTAAAAGCTATTTTGGCATTATCATCTCAAGGAACTTAAAAAATAAACCAGCCAGATAAAATTTAAGATTTCTTGAGATCCAACCGTCCATATTGCCCCAAATTTGAACCACAACCAATAAGCACAAGGGACTACAGATCCAACGGTCATAAATTTATTTAAAGTCGGTAAGGTGGTGAAAAGAGAATATTTTTGAGTGGGTCATTTTGAAATCTTCCATTAAGATTTTGGGCTAATTTTGGAGGTTTCAATGGAAGCTTCAATTATAAACATGGGATGTTGATAAACAATTCAGGACAAAAAAGACAGACAACAGCAGCTCCTAAAACGAGAGTATTTAGCTTCAACATTTTGGGTCCCATTATTTTGGGGTTTCCTCAAATTCACAAGCCACCTACCATCATTTTGTGAAACTAGTACCAACGCGTTCTAAAATCAATTGCCCACAAGTTCTGTGAAGAAATCAATAGCTTAAAGTGCCCCTAGCCCATTTGCTCAATCCAGACTACCATTAAAATTGGAAGGAAAAGCTTGAACATTCAAGTTGCGTATACACACGAGTTCAACCCTTTTAACCTATTACACCCACTTGTTTGGTGGACATGATCTTGAAACACTTCTGACAAGTCTCGAAAGGAACCCAAGCCTCATTTATACTTTTTGCTCGTCTTTGTGACTTCATCGGACCTTATGCTAGGTCTCTTTTCGCAACTAAACACAATTAATGCAAAGTCTAAACTTGTTTTGCTATACACACCGCCTGTACGTGCACATTCAATCGTCTGTGACCCAATTGACTTGTCATTTGGCTAGACTTTGCCTCTACTCAAAGCCAAGGTCTCTCGTATGCAACGTCAGATCTCATCATAGTTCCAAATTGACATGACCCACATGTCTTGAAGTCATCCCAAGTCTTGGGATGTTATCAGCCATCATAGCTCACTTGACCATGCTCATCAAGAATGGACCATGTCTCGTTCATATCATCGAAACATCTTGAAAATCCATCCATCTAAGTTATATCAAGGCATTGAATCGTTCTGCGTCCATGCTAAGTAACTGACGACATCCTTCTAGATAGAAGCATATTCCAACGTTCGGCACATGGGTGAGGATGCAATGTTAGCATACCTGTTCCATTTGACACAGTCCCCACACTGTGACATACATATGGGGTACAAGGTAGCTTGCTTTGAAAGGAATGAACTCTTCATCCATATAGAGACAACATTGGGAAAAGTGATTTTATTAAGAATTAAAATAAAAAATAAATATGAGATTAAGAACTCTATACTTATTGAAATCGTAGAATGCAAATCTCCTTGTTGTATTCTGTAACAACCTTATATTTCTGCTGACCTAAATTTGCTATCCTATGTATGTGGCATGGTTTTTACTTGCGATATCGTCGTCAGCGGTACAAGGGTGCCTTGCTCTTACCTAAAAAATAAAAATAGATCATGACTTGTATTTTATGAAACAGTCAGTCAGTGACCCACTATTGGGGTCAGGGATTGTAAACACATACAAATCATGATTAAGATGCGACCTCCAATCCTAACAAAATTGGATGTGTAGTATTTCCCTACACATAACTCACACGTGCGAGCATGAGTTCTCAGGCAGTTCGCACCCCTGGCCCATCATAGTCGGGCTAGTTGTCGGTAGCCGGACATCCGAAGGTCAGTAAAACCCTCGAATACCATGCAAAGCATGATGATGATGATCATCATCATAGTGTACGCGTCCATACTCATCGCCATAAATGGGAAAGTAACCTGATGTATATGAACACACAATATGTATAAGGTCCCTATAGTATTCATCTTAAATCGTTATAAAGACATAACCCTATAAATTATTCACATACTATGTAACATGCATACATTGGTTTTCACACGTTATCATTATTAACATTATTTAGGGTTGTGTCTCATAAAACTATTCATTATAGTGCTTTATGAATTTACTACATACATGTCATCTTAATATGGAATATAATCATATTATGTCATATCATCATCATGCATCTTACAGCATCAAAACATCGTACTACATGGCCCTAGCAGAATTAAAGGAACTTAAAGTACAACTATAAGACCTACTGAATAAGGGTTTCAGTCGGCCTAAAGTATCCCCTTGGGGTGCGCTGGTGTTGTTTGTGAAAAAGAAAGATGGTTCAATGCGCCTATGTATTGACTACAGGAATTTAAACAAGAGAACGGTAAAAAAACAAGAACCCACTCCCTTGCATCGAGGATTTATTTGACCATCTCCAAGAGGCAACGATATCCTTTCCAATACGATCAAGGAAGGGGATGTACCGAAGATAGCCTTTCCAATAAGATATGGCGACTACGAGTTTGTAGTGATGTCATTGGTCTCACCAATGTCCCAGCTGTGTTCATGGAGTTAATGAACTGGGTATTCAAGAAGTGTCTAGACATGTTTGTTATCATGTTCATAGACGACATTCTAGTATACCAGATGATGGATCAAGAACACCTGGAGAACTCCGAAAATTCCTATCTATCTTGAGAGAGAACAAGTTGTACACCAAGTTCTCCAAATGTGAATTCTGGCTATGACAAGTCTCATTCTTAGAACACATGGTATCAAAGGAAGGGATTTTTGTGGACGTCACTAAGTGGGAACGCCCTACTATGGTTATAGAGGTACAAACTTTCCTAGGGTTAGTAGGCTATTATCGAAGGTTTGTGCTAGACTTCCCTAGAATAGTTTCACTTCTTACACAGTTGACAAGGAAGGGTAGGCCTTTCGTATGGAATGATGCATGTGAGGCCAGCTTGCAAGACTTAAAACAAAGGCTAGTGTCAACTTTAGTGCTCATGGTGTCAGAAAACTCAGATGGTTACATAATCTACAACGATGCATCCAAGAAAGGATTAGGGTATGTATTGATGCAACACGGTACGGTTGTTTCGTATACGTCATACCAATTGAAAGAGTATGAGAAAAACTATCCTCATGAATCTGTGTATTACAGGGGTCTACAAGTCATAAAACGTTGAAGTAGTGAAGAGGAAGGGCCAACAGAGAAGTAGACAAGGTGAAGAACGATAGAAAACGTCGTTGAAGATGGTTTCAAAAAGAGAGAGAAATTTGTCGAAATAGTCACGAGGGAAATGGGTGATGAAGACGAAGTCCATGGACTTGAGTCAGATCCGAATCGGGCACCCCAACTGATAACCCATTACCTAACCATTCTGCCCTTAGCCCAATACTCGTGCCTACTTACCAAAACAAATCCCACGACCTAGTACCCGACTGGACCCAGCTTACATAACTAAGATCCATTGCCTCATCCCAACCTCCAACAGTGTAACTCGCACGCTTGCAGCAACTTGCGCCTCAACCTGAACACGCGTCAGCACCTCGTTGCGCCACGTGTCACACCTACAGCCACACACCCCTGTGGCTTACACAGCTTGATCAACTCGATTCCACAGCTAAAAATGCACTCCTTCGGCTTGATAGACGGAAATGGCCTATTTTCCACCCTTTCTAAGCTAAAATTGACTTTATTTAAGGAAATTGAGGTCGGTATAACTTCCATAAATCTTAGAATTAATTTAAATTGAGATACTAACGAAATTGGATGAATATTTAATATAAAACGACTGCCTCCAATACTTGGATCATATTCAAGGGATGAAAAGCGAACATACTCGAATTTAGGGAAACACCAGCCTAAGGCCAACCAAGTAGTAAGTGGCCCTACGGTCGGTTTAGTTATATTTTATGTTAAATGATGACATGTGCTTATGGCTTCGCACGTGTCTTATGCTCGTATATGCAAACTATTATGAAATGATATGTGTATGATATGATATATGAATATTCTGTTATATGTGAGGAATTGATATGTTTACGACATGATATGTTTGAAGGCATGCTCGAGTTATGTTATATGACTGTTATGATATATGATATGATATGTGCATAATATGAATTGATACGTTCCAAGTCATGATAAGTTTATGATATGACATATGTGCGACATGAATGATATATGATATGATTGACATGAATTGATACTCCAATATACACATGGATAAAAATGATATGATAGGAAGGAAACCGTTAGAGGGGTTGTAATATCTGATAAGGAAAAAGAAAAAATGTTGGGACCTCGTGCATTATTGTGTGTTCATGCATTGGGAGATACCTCTTCTCCTTTGACGACAGTACAAATGTAACGACCTTAAATTTCTCTACTTAACCTAAGGCCGTACTATACATTTAATCCTGAACATTTAATGTGGAACTAACTTTATTGGACCTTCTCATCAATTCAACATTAATTTCATACCTCATTTATTTGGGATAAACAAACACAAATAAAATAACAAAGGAAATAATACAAAAATAAAATGTCATATACTAACCTATATACTATCAACGGAAATACAAATTCAACCTATACTAACCTATACTATAAATGAAAATAAAAGTTCGATTTAAACTAACCTACACTAAAAGACAAAAAAAATACAACTTAACCTACACAAACCTATACTACTAAAGAAAATGCAAATTTATCCTATGCATGTGTCACAGTCTCGGGGTTGTAATGCCTTCGTCAGCCTTACAAGGGCGTCTTGCCTTTATCTGAAAAATGTAGTAGAATAATGCTTGAGTATTTTAAAAATACTCAGTAAGCGACCCCCTTTCGGGGTTATAATGCAAGAACATGTGAATGCAATGATGGAACCTATCATAATAGTTTATTTTCCTACGGTACTATCCTAACGGGGAGCTTGGATGTGTAATTCACTTCCTACACACGACCCACATGTGCGAGTATGGACTCACCAGTCGTTTCGCACACCGCTGGACCCCTTTCCTTGTCGGGCGAGGATGCTCTAGGAGCTCTCTATGTCGGACATCCATTAGAAAGTAGTAGCCGTCATGGTAGCATTATGTAAAACATAATGGTCGTTCTCCTGCCTAGTAGTGTACGCGTCCGTACCATCGTGAAGGATTAAGGATATCCCCCAATACATGAGCACCCATTAATGTATGAGGTCACAACATTTTTTATTTTCATCATTACTAAATATAAACCCGCTATCATTTTATTCATGTCATACCATTTCTCATATCAGTTATCATTACATTCATGTGTCTACAGGGGTTATATTTCATGCTATGTATCGTTTTTCATGTCATCCATATCATGCTATACATGCAATTCACAAGACATAACGTAATAGGGATATCCCCCAATACATGAGCACCCATTAATGTATGAGGTCACAACATTTTTTATTTTCATCATTACTAAATATAAACCCGCTATCATTTTATTCATGTCATACCATTTCTCATATCAGTTATCATTACATTCATGTGTCTACAGGAGTTATATTTCATGCTATGTATCGTTTTTCATGTCATCCATATCATGCTATACATGCAATTCACAAGACATAACGTAATAGGGATATCCCCCAATACATGAGCACACATTACTGTATGAGTCCCAACATTTTTCCATTTTCATCATTACTAAATATAACCCCGCTATCATTTTATTCATATCATACCATTTCTCATATCAGTTATCATAACATTCATGCATCTACAGGGGATGTATTTCATGCTATATATCGTTTTTCATGTCATCCATATCATGTTATACATGCAATTCACAAGACATAATGTAACATTTCATGCTTTCAAACATAACCGTTCATATCGTGCATATAATACGTTAAATACCATAACAGGCACATAATTCAATCTAAGCATATCATAACACATAATATCACAAATCATAACAATTCATCCAAAGACAACATAGCGTTCAGATTGCATATCATTTACGTATTAATCCATAACGGTCTAACATAAAATTTATGACATGTGCAAAACCATGGACACGTGCCAACATACAACATACATTTTATAACCTAATGACGGTAAAGCCACTTACTTGGTTTGCCTTAGCCGGCGTACTCCCTAGTTAATTTACGCAAGCTCCAATTCCTCATAAGCGTCCCATGTTATCGCTAGTCGTCAGTTCCTATTAGATCCTTCATCGCTTTTGTTAGTATTTTACAATAATAATCATAAGTCCAACTTAAAATTGTGAAATACAGCATTAAAACGATCTTCTTTACTTTAATCAAGGTCGAAAATAGGTTTGATAGGGTCAAAATGGTGCAAAACGGTCCAAAAATAGATTTTCGAGCCAAAAAGCCACGTCGTAGCCGAGAAGCTGAGCTATTTAAGTCAACTGAGCCAAGGGGTTTTTGCGTCGGATTGTTTCACATGGTGCAACAGGAACTGCCACGTCTACAGGTTGAATTCGAGTTGAGGCACGAGTCACAGGCGGGTCGAGGGTTTTGGGCTTGACGGATTTGGGCCACGAGTTTTTGTCGTTTGTGGACTGCAGCCACTGGGTTGCAGCAAATCGGGTTGGGCCGAGGGCGATTAGTCAGCTGCAGGCGGATTGGGTTATGGATCTAGGTTGCGGTTTTGATTCACATGCTGGGCACGGGTTGCAGGAAATGGAACTGAGTCGAGGCTATTTGTGGGTGCTGTTAGATGAAAGTGTCCCACATTGGTTAATTTAGGGAATGGTCATGGGTTTATAATCTAAAAATACACTCTCCATTGGTATGAGGCCTTTTGGGGAAACCCAAAGCAAAGACATGAGAGCTTATGCTCAAAGTAAACAATATCATACCATTGTGGAGAGTCTTATTCGTCTAACAGCTGCAAGGGATCGGGTTGCTCCTCTCTCTTCCCTTTTCTCGTGTTGGTTTGGGCTATGTGGGAGTAGAGGAGGTCTCAAGACGTCGACGTTTGGAGACCACGAAAATTCCTAGTTTTTTCCTCGATCCATTACAACGAAGTGTACCATCTTCTTTCTCATTTCGAGGAAAGGGTGCGGGAGGAAAAGGAAACAACAGAGGGATCCGAATCGGACCTAAATGGGAATGACATGAAAAGTCTTTTTCAAAACCTAGCATTAAGGGCGTTACGACGATATACGAGAGGAATGGAGAAAAGACGAGAAAGACAAAGAAGAAGACAAGATTCAATTCATTACATACAGAAAGAGAAGCTCAAGCTCACTCACACCCCGGCTTCCTCCCCTCCCTGCTATGAGTTCTCCTTTCGACTGGTTGACGCTTACAGCTGAACTACCACCTAGCGCACTAAGGCACCTCATAAGGCTGGCTGGATCAACTGAATCCGATAGTAGTTGTTTGTCTCTGTCCACTAGAGTGGTGAATGAAAAGCGTATTCTAGCATAGGGCAAGGAGAATAAACTAATATCTGACCTACAGTAAAGAAAGGAGAGAGAAAGTAATAGTTGGTGGATACGAGGTTAGAAGCAGCCAGACAAGAAGATCAGAGAGAGGGAAGAAGACATGAAAGAGAGAGAGTTGGAGAGAGAGCGGAGAAGAAGAGCGAGGTGTTTCCTTACTGTTCAGAGGGAGGGAGAGTCCAAACAAAGAGTGAGATCCGGCCGGACAAAGGAGTGTCGGAGAAATAATAAGGAAGAGTATTGAGTACAGTGTGAATATAACTAGGTTACGTCGAAGGATCAGTTAAAGGTGAATGAGTTTACCTTGTTCAATCAGTCTCATTCTTCTTTCGGATTGACTTCCCTTCCGGTTGGTTCAGTAGCTCAGGGAGAGGTGAACAAGAACTTCCTGTTCTGTCTCATGAATCTGCTAGTTGATTAGAGTTACTTCGGAAACAAAAAAAGTCAAATATATTTTTGTTATTCTAACAATTCCAATAAAATGCAACGAGATCTAGTATGAGTTGGCGATCAGAACAGCTCACCAGCAAGGAGTAGTGAGGAATGAATTACAACGGGAAAAAGAAAGGAAGGTTCTTCCGCTGACAAACACCAACGGTAGATAGGAACCGAACTGTCTCACGACGTTCTAAACCCAACTCACGTACCACTTGAATCGGCGAACAACCCAGACAGAATTCCACTTTTTGTTACATCTGTGGAGGAGGCCCATAAAGAGAGGTGCGCCTTAAAGCCTTAAATCAGGGGGAAGGATACACACATGATAGTAAAGCCAGGTTATGACGATTCTACAATAGGCGGCCGCTACCCAGATTTGGCAATTCCGGATGTTCCACTTTCACGGGGGAATCGACTCTACGCCCCCATTTCGGTGCCCCTCTTTTTTTCTGATTCGAGGGGGATCCTGTTGAGTTCTTACGCTTTCATGTCTACAACTCAGTTCATCCGTGTCTCACTCAAGTGAATGGGTAGAGAGAATATGCAAAAAAGAAAGGCAAGAGCTAGGTAAGCAAGCAAGAAGGAGAGAGAGGCTAGAAAAGGCGAGGCAAGGGGCTAGATTGTGTCCAGGATCTGGTAATCTAAGCCTTGCTTCTTCTGGTCTATTAGCCTGTGCTTTATTACAGGTAGTCATTCCCCCCGTTCCTGGAAGGCGCAGAAGAGTATATAACCAACCCACCCACCCTTATAACCTATTCACATTAGTTAGTGAAGCGGCTGGATGCATAAGGGAAGTGCACGTTTGTGAGACCTTAGTCGAGATGGATAAACGCATTTCAAGTAATTGTAGTAAAACTTGACCCGTTGATCCTTTGGCTTTTCCGGCGATACGAACGTATTTAAGTAATTGTCGTTCTGTAAGACCATAATGAAAACGCAATTTTTGTTTTTCTTCTAAACGAATACGATATTGAGATTTTTTACCGGAACGCGATTGGTTTTTAAGATCGTTTCCGGTTTTGGGCCTTTTACTAGTTAGTCCCGGTAAAGCCCCCAGACGGCGTATTTTTTTGAAACGAGGCCCTCTGTAACGCGACATAAAGACTCCTTATTTTATTTAAATTTCATAAACCTAAATTAAAATTAAATGATAAATATGATAAATATGATAACTGAAGCGAAATCCAGTAAAGTATTGTACGACAAAACAAAGACTAATTAGATGACTTTGATCAATATACGGATCCTATTGTATCTGTATATGATACACAAAAGTAAGAGTTCCTTTCTTGATTTGTTCTACAGAAATAGAACCTCTCCATTTTTATTCATAATAGGAAGTTCCTACGACATGGTAGATCGGTGACCTTTGAAAAAGGGGAAGAACCGTCGAAGATGTGCCAAAGAGCTTATTCGAGAACAAGACTTCTTTCACAAACAACCTATCTCCTCTTCCTGGTGCTCTCACTTCCTTGCTTCGAGGAGCATAATGCTGCGTAGTTGAAGGGGACAGAGATGTGGAGATGGCGAACCACTACCGCTAGGTGCCCCCAGCGCTGGACTTCAAGGAAGAAAGTAATAGGACCTCGACCTTTCCTAACCCAGCCTTTTACCCTAACCTAAAGAAGATTTCCAACTCACTCTGGAGCAAATAAATCTCTTCAAAGAGAATATTCAATAACTGAGAAAGCGCATGGAGAAGAAAAAGAGATGAATGAGAGTGAACTCCGGCCGTAACCTATTGATTCTGGATCCTTCCCCTCTCCCTTTGACCGAACAGTAAACACTCAAGAGAACTTAACTGCTCCGGAACCAGCCCCTGCCCCTATTCTTTATGGCAAACCCCTAATACTAATAAAGGAAAAGAGAATTTCTTGCTTTCAGAATCCAATGAAAGATTCATTCACCTTCCTCTGTCTTCGTCTTAGCTCCTGGACTAGATATTACTTCTTCACTTTCTTTAACTGTAAACTGCTGCCCCTCCCCTGTCGGTAAAGCTGATGAATCAGACAGAACTACTGAAATCACCTTCTTTCACTCATGAGACTTCCCTGAGCTGAAGATCCTAATTTTCTCATAAATTCCTGGTTTTGGAGGAAAAGAAAAGGGGTATACGGCACCACTGTGGCTGGGTGAAGCGCTGAGGTGAGTGGGGAGAAATTGCTGGAACGTTCACTAAGACTTCCAGGTGCCGGGTCCATAAGGAGATGTTAGCAAAGGATATTCTTCCTAAGGCTTTTATTCCGAACTTTTTGACTCCTCGGACTAATTCTCACTAACTACTTGTTCGTCACAAAAAAAATAATTCATTTTTGAAGTTTTAAGTAAGGCTTTACTTGATTGAATTTTGATTCGAGGGAACGAAAGCGTGGAGCTGAAATAACTCACTCAAAACACCTTTTAAAGGATTACGTGGTACGATTAGATCGAATAAGCCCTTATCGAATAAATATTCAGCCACCTGTGAACCCTCAGGGACTGTCGTATTCAATGTTTGTTCAATTACTCTTTTACCCGCAAATGCGATGTAGGCATCGGGTTCGCGGAAAGGGAAGGCCTGCCAGGCCGTATGCCCATGGGTGCAGGATTCTTCGAAAAAGCGCGGGCTCACTCGGAGACCTGGGACCTTGGCTTAGCAACGAATGAAGGGGAGCTCAAAGAGCTTTCTCCCCCAGTGGCTTATGTAGTGGTCGGACGGCAGAAAGCTCGCAAGAATGCCTCGTATGGAATTTTTGTGAGTTTGCAGGAGAAAACGTCTCGAGATAATCGATGCCATAGGGTTGTGTTCAACCTTTCGCCACAAGACGAGCCCTCTCGATAGAGCGTTACTGCTCCTTCGGAGCCTCCCTCTACTAGTGGTTAGGAAGATGAAACGAAGGCACGGAGACTACTCCATTAATCAAAAATCAATGAATAGGCATCGCAGGCTGACGATCGTCTCACTTGGAGGATTTGAAAGACTGACCCCTGGTTACCTTTGAGTATGCCTGAGATTCAGACCATAATACCCTTTCCTATTCTCGTTGACTCGGAAGCTGACTGTGAAGCGGACTTAGAGGCTAAGAGCAGACTTGCTTCCTTTACTAAGAAGAAGGAGGGGATCTTTTAGCTGGACATCATCTCATCTAGTGGTGGAGCGAGGGGAGCTTTCAAAGTAGCCATTGTTTAAGGGGGTAGGAGAGCGTAGAAAACGTCAACGAAGCAGAGGGAAAGGAGAGCGGACAAGGCCTTTTTGGAAGACAAGAATAAGTGAGGTGCTAATGGCCGGCTTTTTTGTTGCAAGTCCACGACGCGAACTGGTAGGACGCGGAGATCCGCTGCTCCTCCTTCCCCTCTCCTTTGTAGCTCTTCTTCTCCCCTTTCTAACTACAACAAGGGTAACTACAACAAAGAGGGATTGAACTAACTCCCTCACGCACGGACGGGTATTACCCTCGCTACTTCACCTCATGAAATCCTCAAGTTCTATCTATTCCATTGCTGGAAGCTTAATAAGACTCTGTCTATTCGGCTGTCTTCCTTCCACCTCTCTCTATCGCCCTTTAGCAGCTTATCTCGAATCGTCGAATGTTTAGCGAATCGATCCTAATTGGTCTGACCGCTCAAGGCTTATCTCTCGATTCCCCTTTCTGGTCTACGGTTAGCCGAAGGCAGAGTGGCAATTCCTTCGGCTACTGTAGAGATAAGGCTACAGAGCGGCGTAGAGATACTTAGGTTTGTTCATTATTCATCAATAAGCTCCCAGTAAACACTCCTTTCCTTATTCCTTCTCCTGATTGAACAAGGTAAACTCTAGGATTAGGATGATTCTTTCACTGGGGTTGAGGTAAATGGGCTGGCTGTATGAAAGGTCAAGCTCACCTATCGGTCTCATTGCTGCGCTGCGCTCCTTCCTTCCCCTCTGCCTGATCTTCTTTAACTGTAAACTCTGTCTCTTTGCTTTCCTTGGATTCTGCTTAATGAGACTCTGAAAATGAGATTAAGCGAAGCTCACTCCTTTTCCCGGCGGGAAGTAGGTAAACAACTGAAACTGTCAGGAAAGACTATCGAGAGTTTACTGTCTTTGAAAGAAGAAAGCGTCATCGGTAAAGCAATTAATTCCATTCCCTGAACCGACACTCTTTGACAAGGTAATAAGGACTAGGTCTTTCTTTCTCCTTCACCATCGTAACCTGATTGAACTGATCTTTTCTTTCTACTCTGGCTGCTGCCTACTTACACTTCCAACTCAAGAAGGCAGAACCCAACCCCCCGACCCAACATTCATTAGTTTCGAATGAAGAATGAAGAGTGCCCTGCCCCTGCAAGCATCTACTCCTATCAAAATGAAAAGCGTGATTTGACTAAACAAGCAAGAAAAAGCCCTTCTTTCTGCAACTCCATTTTGCTGTGGAGTGTGTTGTGTGAGCAGCTAAACGGATGACGGACCTGAATCATCAAACTCTTGCAACGTGTATTCTACACCATTCTCAGTCCTCAGGCAGCAGCTCACGTACGGTTCGGGAGCCGAGCCCCAGCACAGGGACTTAGGTCAACACTTATTTAATAGCCAGTCATCAATTGGAAGCGGGCAAGATGGTAATGAATTACGATTGGTCCAAACCTTCGACCAGCGACTTATTGCGACCCTCCTTATTCGTTAGACGACACCGATATGACCTTCAAAGACTCTGATACTCTCCTGTCAAGAAGAAAGCAAGAGTTTACGAACTTCACTCCGGTCCTAGAAGTTGGTGGTTGTCCTCCAGGCTACGTGTTGGCTCCGCTGAAATATGGGAGACTTGCGTGGTTAGGTGGAATAGGGCTTTAGCGCGAAGAGAAACTTATAGGTAGGGGCTTACTGCCTTACGGATTACTTGCAGCCTTTTTACCAATCCACAGGACTTGTTACTAAACAAAAATGACTAGTCTAGTTGAAGAACTATATCACATGAGATAGCGAATCTTTGATTACCATATATCTCATGTAAAGGGACTGAATTAGTTTGCCATTGAGACCATCACAAACGGGGTAGTACCAGGACCCTTGTGCTCCCTTGATCAGAGAAAGCTGGGGAAAGCTATAGGCCGGAAAGGCAAGCAAAGGCGTAGGTAGCAGATCTACCAGCATCACTATCGGTCAACTTCAAGTGCTTAATTAACTGCTCCATCAACAGAAAGGACTGAAGCGGCTGCAGGAAGGTATGCAGCTTACTTAGATGCTACTGGTGGATCATAATATATATGTTCCCACCTATGTCTCTAGTGATGCTTCAACCTTCGTTTCCGCCTGCTGGGTATAGAACTGAGAAGGGTACTGATCCTGGATCGACTACTGGCCCTGCTCGCTTTGTTTATGCTCCTGTGGGGACTGGCTTTCGAACTGACTCGACATCCAAGAAATTCCTCCCCGGCTAAATCTGGATACCAACCAACCAAGTATATCCCTGACTAATGGGAAGACCCCCTCCATGATCCGGAGAACCGGCACACTGACTGACCCTATATCAATCACCGCACGCCTTATCAATGGAATGATTAGCTAACCTTGGTCTGTGAAGGCTTTACCCCTGGCTCTTCAATCCTAGTATACGAAAGGTCATGTCCATTCATTCCCGAGGTAGTCCTACACCAAGCAAGAGGAATCTCTTTCTCTTAGCCTATCACCGCCGCCTTAAATCAGGGAAGGTAAGGGACCGCTTTCCTTTTATCCTTCCCCACGTGGAAAATGAATCAAACCTCTTTTACCGGGGCGCCTGCAGGTATTCTAAAAAAATGGTTAGTGTTTATGCTCCTATAGCAAAAAAATGATTTCTTGGGAGGGCCATGAGAAATACACTTTGTACCTTCGTTTCGTCATCAAAGCCTCTTCTCCCGTCCAAACTCTCTTAATCAGTCAACCAAGCAATTTGAATAGGGATTATGAACAAACAAACAGGCTTAGCCTTACCCCTTCGATTGATTGTTCGTCAGTCAAGTCGAAGTCCTTTCTCGTTAAGTCAAATTGAAAGGTCGGTTTTGTCAGTCCCGCTGAGGAATCAAAACAAAGAAAAGAATATCTCACTTTAGACTGAGTTAGCCTAAGAGGAATCCTTCCTTCTTTCTTGAACTTATTCATTCTATTGGTCTCTCGTCGACTTAAGACACATACTTGAATCCCTCCTTATTTGTTCGCTAACACTCGTTATCTGGCAGCTGGACACAAGTTAAATCGAATACACTACTTTTTCTGTTACCCTTTAGGATAATGAACAAACTATTATACCTACTCCTTAACCACTTGTCCACTTTACCGATAGGGAGAGGTTAGAAGCCCTGAGACCAAGAGGTTCAACCGCGAGACCGAGTGAAAGAGTGTTTGAAGGAAGAATGAGGATTGACTGACAGTGAACGAGAATGAATAAGGAGTGTTTACAGGAGAATGAAGATCAAGATCAAGAATGAATAAGGATAGGTTGGTTGAGTCGAATTGATTCTTCGATAGGATTGACTGAAACAGATGAATTACCACGGCCCCAAATACCGGTATTTTATCCCGAAAAATAGGGGAAAGATAGACTTTTATACCCAAAAACACGGGAAAGATAGAATGATTTCTTGTTTTTTGACTGTTTACAGTTGAGTTACCGAGGGAAATCAGGGTAAAGCATCCATTTTATACCCAATCTTCTTCCTCTTTTGACGTCAGGTACGTTTACCCTTCTCTAATGTAACTGCCTGCTGTTCCTCATGACCAGCGTCAGAGTGGCAGAGTCTTTCCTTGTTTACGAGGGAGGGGAAGGAGAGAAGGAAGGCGCAGGCAGACAGAGAGAGAGAAGGCAGGCGGGCGGGGAACCTACCTTTACAGAATCTAATGTAAAGATGAATGCGTCATTCGGGAAGTCCCTCCGAGGACGACTCCCATACAATTCTTGCGAGAGCTCGAGAAGCGTCTACGGGCTTTACCTGATGAAAGCAAGAAGGATTGAAGGAGAGAAGCCAGCCAGTCCATTTACCCAGCAAATTCTTTAGATCTGGGTAGAGTCTCGCTCAGTAAAGAGAGTTGTAGATTCGTAAGATCATGAGAAAGTCCCCTCTTACAGGAGAGGAAATTCAGTCAATCCCGTGCGTGGGAGCAGCTCAAACAAAGAAGAGTCTGGTCTGAATTCAGGCCGGGCCTGCTCTGCTCAGGGTTCCAACCTCAACGGTTGGCAACTAAACACGAGGGTTGCGCTCGTTGCGGGACTTAACCCAACCCAACACCTTACGGCACGAGCTGACGACAGCCATGCACCACCTGGGTCCGCGTTCCGAGCTTCAAGAACTAGTAAATGGTCTGTCTTCTCAATACCCAAATGTATAAGAACCCAGGAATTTCCACGAGGTGTAGAGGCGAACGAGTTCAACAGCGAGACCAAAGGGAGAGGAGCGATGCAGCTTTACCGACAGGGAAAGGAGCCCGCCACTGGAATCTGTCTACATTAATCTCTGTCTTTTTACAAAGGTCGAATTAGCTTGCTTGAATGAGTTCCTCTCTTTCTTGCGCTTTTGAGTCAAACCACTTCTTTCTTTGTGCTCTCTCTCTAATTTCTAATCTCTTCTCTGTCTGCGCAGTAGCAGCTTTGAAAGACTCAACCTGACTATCCGTACAGTCTTTCTTTGAAAGAAGGTAGAGGACAGACTGGCGGCAAAGCTCTTGATTGATCAACGCGAGTGAACTGTGCTTAGACGCTTCGTCAAACCGCACCGATAGGTGAATGAGCTGTGTAGCGGATATCTCGATGTCAAGTCAAGGCAGGGAATGGAATGCTAACAAGGGGTGATATGCTACGGAGGGAGATTAACGTGTATAGAAACTTCTTTGATCATGACGATAGGGGCCTTCATCTTCCGGGACTACAAATGACTTGAGTCCACTGGCCTATCACTAGGAGTTTGACGGCAGGCAGATCTTGGTATTTGGAGAGACAAGGCAGGCGAGTCAGATGGAACTCCTTTTGATTTACTCCCTTCGTGGCATGTTGTGGTCAGATGCTACTCCGACAGGAGCCTTTTCGAATTCTCATGCTGTTTCGGATTCATTTTGATTGAAGAATCATTAATTACCTCGCCGTGGTTTGGAAGTGGTGGTTGCTGTGAGACTCGATTGGACTTACGGTAATGCACAGAGAGGTCGGCAGCTATTCAGACTGAACCGATTGAGTTAGGGTTTGGTTTTAGGCTCTGATTGATACCATGTTGCAAGTATAAACATAAACAATCTTGCTCTCACCCCCCAATAGCATAGCATATCCAAATGGAAACCCCATAGAGGCCGCAATTGCGGAATTTACACCTTCCCTTTGATCGCGTATGTAAATAAATGGCGAATATGGTCCAAGTAATAAATGCCCAAGGTTCTTTGTGGAAATACATCCCCCTCAGCCAAAGAAAGATGATGGAGAGTTGTACAAAATGGGCACTACTGACTTTTCGAGAGATCTACTCCAACTAGTATGGCTAGAGTATGGCTATCGAAAGCGTGAGCATCAGCATTCAGGTTCCAAATCCAAGTGGTAGTATCAGGACCCTTAGCTATTGTTCTAGAGAAATGCCCCGGCCCCATTCCTCGAAAGAAGTTTTGACGCCCCGGAAACTCTCATATGCATCTTTACTTGAGGCTTGAAATGAAACACTTTCTCTCTCATCTAAAAGAGTAGAATAGAAAGAAAGCAAGCAGCAAGCAAGCAAGAAGAAAGAGAACGAAGAGAACGAAAGACAGAGCAGAGACTCTTTTTCACTCCTCTCCCGCCTGTAAGAAAGACTCAATACTCCGTCCTTTTCACTACTGCCCCCATTCGCATGCATATAACGGAGCAACCAGCCCCCTTCAACATCTCTCATAACGTGTTCTACGCTGTTGAAAGCTAGACGAGCCCCCTTTCTCCTCGATCCACAGAGACAAAATGGAGGACTGGTGCCAACAGTTCATCACGGAAGAAAGGACTCCCCTCCCTCTTTCTTTCTTACAACTAGTTGCTGCATGCTAGAGTATGATTCTTTCACTCAGTCTTTGTCTTCCCCTGACCCAGATTAGATTGAAGAGTAAGAAGAAGAAACCGGCTGAAGAATGGATAACTTGGTCGTTGCATGCCAAACAAAATCTTTAGCCTAATGCTCATTGGATCCGGCCCTTTATCATGACTTCTGCTCGTTGCATACCTTGATCTGCTACTGCCCGAATAGCATTTCCTGCTGCGGTTTGAGCAGCAAATGGTGTCCCCATTCCACCAGTTTTTGGCGACTTTCACTCTCAACCCGATGAACCGCCTACGTGCCCTTTACGCCCAGTCATTCCGAAGAACACTTGCCGGTGAACGAGCCCTAAAAAGGATCTTAGCTCACTCACCTTGGTAGGTGCTTGCCCCTCCTCGCTCTGATGCTCATCCAATGCCCTAGGAATAGGATCCCCTTCCCTTACATCGAGGTGATTATTCCTTAATACCTGACGGACTTCCCTCCTTCAGCTGAACCTCTATGACCTTCCCTTCCATGATTGAACTGTAAAGCAATTATGAGAACCGACACCCTTTTCCTTCTTTCTGATACTCTCCTGCCTGTAACCAAGGGAAGGAAAGGTTAACTCACCCTGCAAAAATGCAGTAACCGAAGGAAATGCCACTACGCCTTCGGCCTTGGCACTCAGTGGATAATCTGGTTACCGTGAAGGATTGAATGAAAGAAGGAAAAAGCTGTCGGTTTCTTCTTCTGTGACCTGGGAAAGAAAAGATCACGAGTTTACCGAGCCGAGTTCCATCAGTATTCAGTATAAGGGAAAGGTTTCCAGTTCAAGAAGGGAGACGAAAGAAGCCGAGGTTATCATTCTATCCAGCATAGGGGTCAAAGTTCGTAATCGGTTTTTGGTTTCAACACCACTAGAGATTTGACATATATTCAATCTTGATTCGGTGTGGGAAAGAGATTCCTATTTCATTTCAATAGCTGCCAAAACACGACAGACAGACACATTCGAAAACTAAAGCGCAGCACCGAAGCGAACATCCTTTCATTTGTTTACTGTGAAAGAAGGTGTCCGCTTTCACTATCTCTTTACCCTTTTATTTACTCGACTGGAAACTCTCATGCATGATTCGTTCAGTCTTCACTCTCATTCATCGATAGTCTTTGGATTCATTCTCCCTTTATTCATCTTGAACTGTAAACTAAGAAAATGAAAGAGAAGGGACTTACTCCTTTGACGATATTCCCTATTTCTTCTTTCAATTCAAGCCCTGAAAAAAGAGAAAGAGTCTTGGTTCACACTGATCTTACTAAAGAAGTGAGAAAGTGCTGATGGGTCGCGGTCTCAAAATGGAAGTTTTTCGCCTTAAGTATAGGGCGGAAGGTCTTTTAGGGCCGGTTCGCATCCCCCGACTCAAGAAGTGGTCTCGTGCGCGGCCATCATCTTGTCGGGTCTGAGCTGCCTGCGGTTACAGAATCGACCAGCCCCGGAACCAGGTTTCACTCTTTCATCACAAGCAAGGTAATTAAGAAGTTAACCAACCCTACTTTCCTTATTCATTAGACTGAACCGGAATGCCGAACGCATTGCAGACATGCCGGTGGATATGGTTTCTACTTCTTAGATGAGTCTTCCCATTATCTTCTCTAACCTAGTAAGGCTAAGTATGACTGATTCCGAGGTTGTCGTGCTGACCGTACTAGTGTTTGTTGGGGGTGAGAACCAGTGGCAGCTCCCCCTCCGACTCTTCTGACCGCTCCGAGACCGAGATCGGGTACGGATAGGGCTTTGAGTTCCCTCTAGTCTCTTCCGCACCGGATTCTCAAATTCAGGTTCCGTAATGTCGAATTAGGATTGAAACCGAGTTTAGGGAGGGAGAGACTACGCGTTTTGGGGATCCGCGTGCTCCTTGGTTAGAACCACTAAGTAAGGGGTCCTAATGGTTTGGACTTGAGTAGGCAAGCAAAGATATACAACCTTGGCAAGAACGAGGTTCCGGCTTTCCTTTCTCTTTAGCTTTTACCCCGAAGAAATAGGAAGGAAAAGTAGTTCATGAGTTTAAATAGTGGGCTTTTTCAGCTTGACCAGAATCCATTCTATTATAGAATAGCAGAAGTGCTACTTACTAGTCGAAACTCGGAGAGAGAGAGAGGGGACTCTTTCATACCTGCTAACTCCTAGGATGAGAAGTAGGTCCCTTGTTTTTGGCAGGAATAGTTCCAGCCTTTGTTGCCACTCGGTAGAGTGAGTCTACGACGCGAACTGGCAGGACGCATCGATTGATCCATATGAATCGCGAGAGTGGATGGTTGACCGCCGCTTTCTTTCCGGAATCTGAGCTCTTCTCTTTCTTATTCTGATTTATTCATAGTACTATCACTTTATATGAATAGTACTATCACTTTAGAATTAGAAACCGAGCCTACGAAGCCCTGAGACCGATAGGTTCAGTAGTTCTGTCTCATTCATCTTTCCTTGAGTCTTAGTTGTAAGTGGTTGAATAACTCACACGGTCACTTGTAGTACGGTGAAAGAAAGGCTAAGAGAGAGAGGAGGTAACCAACCAGCTTTTGAGGAACGTCGTTTCCCGCAACCATTTCTTTTTTTGATGTTTTTCTTTCTTCAGCTTAGCTAGCGCCATACCCGTAGTAGGAGATACCATAGTGACTTGGCTTTGGGGTGGTTTCTCCGTGGACAATGCCAAAGAATGCAAAATAAGCACTATCACTTGAGTCATAGTCCATCTTATAATCAACCATCCAATTTGCTCTCTGGTACTCCCCCGAAAGAAAGGTCTCGGGTACGATTTTAGCCGCATCTATAGCACCCAGAATACGAATAGAGGAGTCCAGTTATAAAGGAGGCCGGTTCCCCGTCGGAATACTCCATTCAGGAAATTGAGGAAAAGTCTCTATCCTCCGCTGGACTTGGCATGCCAATTATGTTTTGCTAGGCCGCGTTAGACATTCAATAGGCTATTATCTGATACTCCTATCGCAGGTTGGTATGTATACTTTTCTGATGGTAAGTTCAGTTCCTTCCCCTCCTTTGTCGGTTTCATTGCAGGCGTAGCGCTCCTTCGCCCATTATAAGGGTCTGGCAGCAGGAATGATCAATCTGTAGGGCTCCATCCACTGAGTGCCAAGGCCGAAGGCGTAGTGGCATTTCCTTCGGTCGCTAGTGCTTATCGGCTCGTGAGTTACCTCTTCTTGGATGAAGAACTAGCTAGACAGACTAATCTCGAATTTAGAATATACTACTTTCACGCAATTCACAGGGTGAAACAAGCAATCGATATTGAACGATCAAGGGTGTAGTACTATTTGTAGCTCTCCTTCAGCGGCGGTACTCAGTCTTACTGCCTCCTGGTTCAGAAAAAGTCAACTATTGAGGGATTGGGAATAGATAAAGCTCTTCCTGCAGTCTTGACTTACGAGGTTCATTAAGGTAAGGAGTCAGTATAAAACCAAAGCGTCGGAGCAGAGAAGAGAGAGACCCAACCCAGTTCAAGAAAAGAGCTACTTCACCACTTTCCTGTTCAAGAAGAGAGACGAAAGAAGCAGCCGCTATACAGACCAGAAGAACAACAGCTACTGCGCTAGGCTCATTCCTAATCGATTTGTACCATACCAAGATGCAAGGAAGATGTATAGCTGATTGACTTAGAATACCAAAAGAGAGAAGAAGGATCTGAAAAGCTTTTTGTGTTTGATTGAAGAGGAAGGAAAGCCTCAAGAAGAAGAAATTCAGGAGTTAGCAGCTTTGAAAGACTGAACCTGGGAAGAACTCACCGAAAGAGGCTGGCAGTAGGAATGAAGGAGGCGGGAAGCTACCGCTTGCTAAATGGATACCGTCGGCTAGTTCATATATGAATGATTAGAGGTCGAATAAAAACAAAAGACTTTTTCTTTCTTGGTAGGTTGAAACCGACCGACAGGGGAGGTGAAGGAGCGAAGCTGTGAAACCGACAGGTGAAGTGACTTCGTTTCTCAGGAAATCCGTGCAGCGGAAGATCCTGAATAGGATTGGATTAAGTGATGAATAATAAGGAATGATGCTTGAGTTTTTACCAGAGAGATCCGGACCATCAAATGTCTCACGTTATTTACTGAAAGGCTATAAATATTCTTTCGTTCGACAGAAAGAGAATGAACGTGAATTTGATCTTGATCCTTGCTTGTAGAGTGAAAAAGGGTGCTCGATGCTTTTATTATTCGTCATGTCTTCTCTTCTGTGTTCGTAAATCCGAGGGTCGTAGTTAAGTATACAAGGGATAGTTGCCTTCGGGTAGAGGGTCAACCCGGCTAGCATGTTCAAGCGCCATTGGTCTATTTTTGATATAATGCCTTCCAGAATTGAATCAGATGATTAACCTCGCCCTCCCACCCACTGGATCATCATGACTCCTACGTTCCGACTTACAACGATCCTAAGGGAAAATGAAAGGGATAAGGCTGCAAGAAGAACCGGTTAAGCAGGTAAGCGAAGGCTCTGCTCTCTCTCTCTCTCGCCCTATTTCATTCATTTTATTGGGAACTCTACAGCTCTTTCTTTCACTCGTGAAGTAGTATTAGTGAGTAGTATTTCTTCTTTCCCCTTTACCTCTGTCTGTCAGCTGGCTCGTGAAACTGATTGGCCCGACGAGCGGTCCACGGAGCTGCATCCCTACTCACCTGGTCCATGCACATCGCTTATCGTATGTATTGGCTTGGCTTCGTGCAGAACCAAGGAGGCAAAAAGAGAAAGGAAAGATGAATGATAGTTTACAGTCTTTGAAGGAAAAGAAGAAGAATCAGAGAATGAAAGGAAGAAGAGGTTGATCACCTCTTTAAAAGAAAGGAGATTGACTCCAAAGTCAAACGGTTGTTCTTCCTTCCTACTACGGAGGTCATGCAGATACATACAAGCCATATGGTGAGGACCTCTACTACTACGATGTGAACTCTCTCTATCCCTACCTGGGAGCATACCGATAGAATGAACGAAATACGAACAGTTAACATAATATGGTCATAGATCTTGCCAGCCCCTTTCTTTACCCCTTTTTCAAGACAGAGTGAAGAAAGAAAAGAAGGGAAGTGTAGCCGGAACCCTTTATCCAAAATCAAGCAGTGAGAAACAAGCTAAATTTCTTCAAGCAGGGCCCCCCACGTTCCTGATGAGAAAAGGAAGAAACTTGAGGACAAGAGTTTGGTTTGAAGTGTGTGTTCCCTGGAGTAAGCGAGACACTGATCCTTTTGAAAAGAGATAAGAGCTGGTGAATCAGAAAAATTAATTAGGAATTAAATATACTTTTTTTATGGAATATACGTATCAATATTCATGGATCATACCTTTCATTTCACTTCCAATTCCTATCTTAAGCACCCACGCGAGCAGTGGTGGACGGAGCTGGCGAAGCGTCTCGTTCGTAATGCAAAGAAAGAGACCACTACTTCGCTTCTTTCTTGGACTGCCGGCGCGAACAAGGAGAGGAGGTTAGAGTGAAAGAAGGATTGAAGGAGAGAAGCTTACCTTCTTCTCGATATCATCGAGATGCAATGCAGCCCATTGAATTTACAAGCGAAACATTTATCATCTCTATGGGATTAAATCCCGAGTTATTGCGCCCCCGAAGCGATCTTCTGATAGTTGCGGGACGAAATCCGGCAGCCAATTGCTGGCTCTGAATAACCTGCCCTTTTCTTTCTTTCATTTCCCGAGCGTGAACTAGGTAAGCCCTTTGAGTTCAAGGAGGGAGGAAGGCTTTATAAAAGCGGCTTTTGCCATTCTCAATCGCCTTCATCGCCCTGGGGAGGAATCTGAGGTCGCCTCTTCTCTTCTTTCTTTCTTCTCCAAGAGAACATTGATTGGCTTGGACCGCTTTTCAGATGCAAACAATGAGATCACCCTCTTTCTTATTCATTCCATTACCGATTGATTCTAGCGATAATAGGAAAACAAACCTCTCTCGTGGCCCTTGCCCGTCCAGAAAGATCAAACATGGTAGGCATCGTAGCTATCCAACCCATATCACGCGAGGTTCAAACGAAGAAAGGCTTACGGTGGATACCTAGGCACCCAGAGACGAGGAAGGGCGTAGTAAGCGACGAAATGCCCGGAGAGGAAGCAGGTGATCCTTCGAAAGAGTAAGTACAACGAGGATAATCCAAACAAATTGCAATTCGGAGAGAGGAAGATCCACTAGCCAACCAAAGTGGAGGACCTCCTTGAGATGGGGATCTCCTTTGACCACTTATATATAGGTATAGGAATCTTATTCAATAGCGCACCAAATGGGTGCAATAAAGTCAAGCTGTGCCCGGCTTTTTCTTCTTCTTCTTCTTCTTCTTCTTTTCTTTTTCGGTATGCCGCTCCGCGATCAAGGAGCGAAAGAACCAACAAGTGGGCTGTGGTGATGTCAGAATTTGCACCTATTTGTATCTATTTAGTGATCAGTCTGCTAGTTTCTGTAGCGGAACCCGATATTCTGACTGCCCGAGGCAATCTTCTTGGTAGGTAAGGAAGATTGGCTTATTCCACTGATGCGGGCGCTGCCAAATATTCGTATCCTCCCTGCTCCTTCAACCGATTGACCCAGTCGTCCGAGGTAAGGAGGAGTCCGTCATGGAAAGCTCTTCCTTCTCAGAAAGCCGATGGCAGAAAGATAGTAAGTAGTATTTTGACTACTTTCCGGACCCTCTCTTTTTTCCCTTCTTTCTCAGCTCCCATTCTCATTCCTTTTCTTTTCACCCGCCTGCAAGCAGTTCTTCTCGAGCTGCCGCTTCCTCGAACCCGTTCGTTCTGCTACTGAGCTGAGCCTTGCCTTGACTTACCTATTTATGAACTGCACTGTGGAAAGAAAAGAAAAGAGTGACTTACAGAGCCATTACATTAACAAAGATTTAGCCACAAATACCGGTAAAGAAAGAAAGAAAGCAGAAGACAAGACAGACTGACTCTCAACAAACAATAAATACACTTTACAAAGAATATAATCAACTAGAAAGAAAGATACATAGAAGAGGCCTCAAGCTTGTAAAGTCTATTTACTGGTTCTTTTATTTCAAGGTTGTCATATAACTCTTGTTCCATAAAACGGAATTCGTTAATCATTTGCCCTTTTCTTTGCTCGCGACCTGAAAGAATTAATAATAATCGGGATAACCCCCCAATAACAAGAAAGTATCCTCTTTAGTTGTGTTGCTGTAATCAAGAAAGCCGTCCCAAATACACCTCTAGAAAGATCAGAAGTGATCAGAGCTGTAATTGTACGTACTTGTAAAGAACTCAAACGAGAAAACGGTATGATATGATGTTGAGAACCCCAAGAAGATCTCGTACTCTTTCATGTGGAATCATTGCAGTTTGTGAACTTTGAGTTTGGACTAAACTAAGAAATAAGGATGCCCAGATATACTCAATCCTAAATGAAGAGCTCCCTCCTATCTTGACACCAACAACTGACAAAAGAATGATGTGAATGAAAAAGAGCGAACGAAGGGGAAGTGCGAATCGTGCTTGAATGAGGAGTTCGAATATGGTAGTCAAAGCTCTCTCGAAGTCTAGAAGACAGTCACTTAAATCGGGTTGAAGCTAAAGGGAAAAAGAGTCAAGTTGATGAGGAATGTATCGCAACCAGAGAGTTACCGGCCTCCTCTCGTTCGAGTTGGCTCATTCACCTATTCTTTATGGTCGAGTTGCTGCGCTCCGGGCCCGTCCATTGATCGAGGTAGCCAAAGGCATCAACAGGTAGCAAGGTTGGTTCAGGAGTGAACGATCATGAATAATCAGTATTTCTCTTTGTTTACAGTCTTTGGGAAATAACTAACTAACTGCTGCCTGCCCCCCTAGGTAGGTATGGGAATTGATCTAAGTTAGGGTCTTGATGTAAAGCTCATCCCTCTGTCTCCTTATTCTTTAACTAATCTTTCTCCTCTGCCTACTTACTCATTCACCTTTGACTGATTTCGGCTGCCAATCAATGTTCTCTTGGAGAAGAAAGAAAGAAGAGAAGAGGCGACCTCAGATTCCTCCCCAGGGCGATGAAGGCGATTGAGAATGGCAAAAGCCGCTTTTGAGGGAGATTTGTCTTTCCCACCCTATCTCTAAAAGGCAGATCCATTTCAATCCCCTTTATTTCCTCCTACTCATCAGAAATCACTGTTATTGGTGTCCTAAGGCGACGCGCCTATGCAGGCAGGAGCGCTGGCATCCTTTAGCCGGCATAATTCGGGTCTGCTCGGCGAGAATTATGAATTGAATAGAGTTTGAGTTTCAGTTGTTACTTCTTCAGAGGGTTTGTTTGGTCGTTTCTTTGTTCTGGTCTGCTTGGGGATAGGTTGTACTGTCTGGTACAGCAAGACTCCGACTCCTTGACTTTGGGGAGAATTTGTGATCAAGGCTCCTAGCCTGGAATTCCCATTACCATCTTGCCCGCTTCCAATTGATGACTGGCTATTAAATAAGTGTTGACCTAAGTCCCTGTGCTGGGGCTCGGCTCCCGAACCGTACGTGAGCTGCCTCATACGGCTCTTCCTAAGAACTGAAAACCCCCTCTCCCTTTGGTCGAGCTGTTTCACCCCTCTCCCTTTGGTCGAGCTGTTTCACCCCTCTCCCTTTGGTCGAGCAGTTGAACCCCTCTCCCTTTCAGTTTCACCAATAAGATACGAAGACTGACTTACCATTTGGAATTGCGCAAAAAAGACTATTTATCTCAAAGAGGTCTACGTCAAATTCTCGGAAAACGCCAACGATTACTTTCTTCTTATTTATCAAAGATAATGCGTTATACAGAAGTAATTAATCAATTGGATATTCGGGAGGGGAGTCTCCACCCCCTCGAGAGCAGGATGCCGGCCGAGATGGAGCTGGAAGCCAACCGTCACTTTCCTGGGGCTTGTCCCAACATCTAAATCAAATTGTTGGCAGGCTAGAAAAGGAACCAGCCAAGAGGAGTGACGTCTTGACTTGTGAAAGGATAGCGTCAGTGGGAGTGGGGACCTTCCTTCTTCTTTGGATACAACCCCAGAGAGTATAGATGACGCGCGATTCTTCCAACCCCTTAATATTAGAGGAAAACCGGAGCCTAAGGAACCTTGTCCGGAGGGGGCCCTCCTCTTTCATACTGGCTGGAAGTTTGTTCGCGATCATCACCATTGCTGCAGGTGTAGGACCATCAAAAATAGTAATCTCCTATACTTACTTAACTTAAGGGATGAACTTCAATTGCAAAAGAAAGGGGTCTAGACTAGTCAGCGCGATATTACTGCTTTACATTAGCTCTTTCTCTTTTCCAGTAGTCCAATCTGTCCATTACGTAAACATTCCTGACGGATGGGATCATAATCTTTCTAATCCGTCCTAGCTTGAAATTCCCAAACTAAATGATCTTTCTTTCGTCCTATTCCTATTCCTATCTTATGAAGAACTTGAAGGTGTGTGTATGAAGTTTCATATTTGATGCTTTCTTTATTTAAGCCGAAGCAGGACGATAGAGATTCCATTTCACTTAATTTGTCATCTGTCAACAGGTATCGGTCGCATCTGGTCAATCAGTACACACGATATCTGTCTGTAAATAAATCGAGATCTTTTTCGTTATGAGTAGTAAATTGGTTTATCAGAAAGGAACTGAAAGACTATATCTGGGCTAGCTCGACTCCACC
>JAGKQH010000024.1:152500-199178 GCA_018691285.1 Cucurbita argyrosperma subsp. sororia
ACTACTAAAGCAAGCTAGCCAGCCAGAGAGTTTACTGTCTTTGAAAGACTAACTGAGGACATTCAACTCAATGGTTGAAGCTGTGGATTTTATCAACAATAACAAAGACAATCAAAACATAACGTTGGCTAAACACCCCGGGCCAACTCATTTATTGCTTTTGATTCCGAAGATCTCAATTTGGTGAATAGATAGACTTGGACATCTTTTATGAAGAGACTTTTGTAGCTCCTCTTTCTTCTTTCACTGTAAACTCAGACTGAACCTTTCATTTTTGTATCATATCAAGAACGAAGAGGTTCAAGAGATAACTTGGCCCATTCCTTCTTCCTCAATGGGGAGTAATTCCTCTCTCTCTCCGGGTTCTCTTTTTGAAAGTCCCACGTAAGAATCTAAATCAAGAGGGTCAGGGAATCCTAAATAAGCTCTAGTCAGCGTGCTAGTTATAGTGCTAGAGCAACAGAGTCATCCCTATACACAAGGTCATCCCTATACACTTGGGGGCCGGTTTGCGTAGTCTTGTTGTCAACGAGAGCATAAATCTGATTTTGGTAGAGGTTATTACTTATTGTGATGGTAGCTATGGTCGTTTCTTGGTTCTGGTCAGCTCTGGTATTGGTTGTACTCTTTGGTACGGGTTTGTGCGTGGCTCAGTCCATCGTTGCTTCGCTCATTCGTTGTGTGTTTCACATTGCTTGGTTGGTTCCTCTCTCTCCTGTTGGAGTCTCATTGGTTTGCTCCTGTCCCGCCACCAGAAGCAGAACGCTCCACCCTATTTCTTCTTAGGAATCTCCTAATTGTTCCAGAGCAACTAGAAAGAGATTCTTTAACCAGAAAGAATGAAGTGAAGATGTGGGATACAGTGTACGCTATGAGACAAGAAAATAATCATTATATTGACCACAATACTAATACGACGATCGGGCCCAGTTGATGTGCGAACTGACTAATGGGTCCATACTCACACGTGTGGACGTGAAGGGGATGAACTCTTCATCCATGTAGCGGAAGCATTAGAAACCATTTTGATTTTTGTTATGAATTAAAACAAAAGCAATAAATATGAGAGTAAAAACTAGGGGATGAACTCTTCATCCATGTAGCGGAAGCATTAGAAACCATTTTGATTTTTGTTATGAATTAAAACAAAAGCAATAAATATGAGAGTAAAAACTCTATCTTTATAGAAACCCTAGCTTGCAAGTCCTTGAAGTTTTACAAAAGCTCTCTCTCTCTCAAGGTTTCCATGGTGATCTGTGGGAGTAGAGGAGGTCTCAAGACGTGTTGGAACTAAAACTTCGATGTTTGGAGACCACGAAAATTCTTAGTTTTTTCCTCGATCCATTACAACGACGTGTACGCTATGAGACAAGAAAATAATCATTATATTGACCACAATACTGATACGACGATCGCTATTCCTAACAGCTGTCCGACATCAACAGCTACCAAAGAATACTCGTCTAACAAGAAAAGGGCCCAGTTGGTGTGCGAACTGACTAATGGGTCCATACTCACACGTGTGGACGTGAAGGGGATGAACTACTCATCCATGTAGTGGAAGCATTGGGAACCATTTTGATTTTTGTTATGAATTAAAACAAAAGCAATAAAGATGAGAGTAAAAACTCTACCTTTATAGAAACCCTAGCTTGCAAGTCCTTGAAGTTTTTCAACCATACAAAAGCTCTTCAACATTCCACGAGATATTCCTTGCTATAACTCGAACACAAGGTCAAGATTTGTGGGAGCCTCTGAAAGAAAATCCCTAAAGGATTGGAGAATAATTGTTTCGAGAATTCTCTGGAGATGTAATTTCATTCTCGAGAGAATGTGGGAGAGATTGATATGTTTTGGCTCAACCCGAGAGTCCTATTTATAGGGACTCTTGGAGAATCTTTGTCAAATAATATATTTGCATATTTAATATATTGGGATATAATACTTTATACAAATCCTATTGGGATATTATAAGATATCCTAATATATATTTAATTAATTTGAATCTCATTCAAATTTCAAATATATTTTTATTTAATGTATCAAAATATATTAATTGATGTAATATTTAATTGTATCAAAAAAAAATATTATTCTTTTTTAATATATCGAATATATTAAATATTAATTTGAATTCTTCAAAATAATATATTTTTCTCCATTTATATTTAACATATATAATATATTAAATACTAATTTGAACACTTCAAATTAAATATATTTTCTCTATTTATTTAATATATCTAATATATTAAATATTAATTTGACATTTCAAATTAAATTTATTTTCTCCTTTATATTTAATATATCAAATATATTAAATATCAATTTGAACACTCCAAATTTTCTTTCAAATAAATTGAACCTTTAACGTTACTATGAACTAGCAAGGGACCTTATGGACCTACAATTATAAGCTCCAATGATATAAAATGAATTAATTAAACTTTTTAATTAATCAATTTCCATTCATTAACTATAGGTCACTCCACTATAGATCTAGTGTTGCACTCTTATGCAATGTAGGACAAGTTATGTCCATTGATATAACCCTTACAAGCAAGTCAATCCTTCACGAGTTGTTCATAATTACAGCTGGGTTAAAAATCCGTTTTACTCCTGTAATTACATCTTTCACCTTAAATACCATTCATTCTCTAATGAACAATTTGTTTATGATCCAATCATAAACCAAGTCCCTCTCGGGCCAATGAGAGGGTGGGGGCCATTGTTCAAGTCATGAAATCTATACTTTCCTTGTACATAAATGAGTGAATTCCATCTCATGATATTATGCTCCCAACTCCCTATTTGGTTAAGTCCCCAAAATGGTAGGCATATTGAATCGGCTAAAAGAGTCATTCTCACCCATGTAAATTAAAGGACAAGCCCTCACAGGCAGGAATTCATAACTCACTCAGGATTAAGATCGAGTCGCATATGATCATGATGTGAAATATTAATCTTCTCAATTATTGGATTTGTAAAGAGAGTTTAAATATTTCTTGGTCCAGTCTTATACAAACTCATTGTATAAGATACTTCCACTTACATGTCTCTACATCAACGATTTGGATCAAATCATTTGTAACGATTACAAACTGGGCCGTATCAATAGTGTTAACAGGATAAGGCACCCAACCTTATCCATATACTATAGACTTTTTAGGTTATTACTTGAACACGATCCTCTTGTATGTCAACCACATACTGTTCAAGATTACATTAATAACCTTGCATTTTCATACTAGAGATAACAATTAAATTACAAATAAAATAATAAAATTATTGTTAAAAAACTAAATAATTAATTACGAGGCTTTAGGATATAGATCCCAACAGGACCGTGTGTAGAAAAGTATTACACATCCAATTTCTCACTTAGGATAGCCATGGTACGAAAATGACTAATATGATAGCTCTCACTCACGATTGCATGTGCTTGCATTTAACCCCGATAGGGGAGTCGCTTATTGAGTACTTCTTAAAATACTTCAAGCATGTACTACTCTTATTTTTCAGGTAAAGGCGAGACTCGCCTGTACCACTAAAAGTCGCATTGCAATCTTGGAGGTTGTAACACATTGTTAGGGTAGTTTTGCAATTTGAATTTAGTAGAATATAGGTTAGTATAGATCATTTTTATTTTATGTTATTTTTAATTGTCATCATTTTATTTAAAGGCCTTAGAGAAGACAGGTAAGACCAAGGTCATGTATACCGCTGCAATTTTAACTTAAGGAGAAATCTCGGGCCGTTACATGGCATGCTCTCCATTTTGTGTTAGAGTTTGACATTTATTCATATCACGAAATATAGTATGAACTTGATATCGTCAAATATATCTATTAAGTTGATTTTTTTAATCCATCCCAATATTAATTTCTTTGCATAGTTACCAAGTTTATAATTTTAGACTTGCCTGACACTTTGTAACCTTTTCCAGTTTCAAATTCTCTAAAACTTCTAAGTTAAAATATACAAATTTTACATAAACATAAGTTTTTAATTAAATATCCCATAGATATTTTTCAAGCACTTTTCTTCTCAAATAGTTTAAAAGAAAATACATTTATTTATGGTTTGGAAAAGTGTAAAACATTTTTCTTTTCATTTTTTAATTTCTACTCATATTTGTGAACAGTTTCTAGAAATGAGTAACAAAACCAAAATAGTTATAAAAATACTATGATTTCACAAAGTTAAAAAACTTAGGGAGATAACCAAACAAACCATATAATAATTAACATTATGAATTCATCCTATAACAATATTAGTTTCGATTCTTATTCTCGAATTAAACTTCTCCATAAGTTGAGATATCCATTTACAAAAAAACGGAATATGTAAGATCTCCAAGAACATGATATACGGATATGAGACACATTTATGACACTACGCAGACAAGATGAAATGCTCTTTTATAAAAAAAAACTTAAGGCATAAATACCACAAATACCCACTTTATTTATTTTTTATTATTTTTTTCTTTTTCTTTATTTGTTCTCACATTTAACTTATTTTTTTTTAATAATGAAGAAATGGAAGAAAGGGAAGTGTATCAAATACTCTTTGACCGATATAAAGAACGCAGGAAAGTAACTTATTCTCATATCCCATTTTTGAAACCATATACATTTATAATCAAACATTTGGTATTAGACACTTGACTTTAAATAAATTTTTGGAGTGAAACGTATATCAAACTATATTTTTTTAAGTATAAAAAATATATAAACTTATTTATTTTTTAGATATTTTTAATATAAAATTAATAAATTCATATCATGTCCTAGATCGTTTTTAAAATATATATATTTTTCACTCTATATGGTATCATATTTATGTCTCGTATCAATATTTCATTTTTATTTGAAGTTAAATTAGAGAATAAAAATTGACACTTATCTATGTTGATACTGGGAGTTTTGATTCCTCTTAGGATGAAGCTTGAAGCTTAAAATTACTTAGGTAGAGAATAATCAATACCATGCAATATTCGAGAGAGATTAATATACTAATCTCAGTTGTATGACTAAAACAATGTAACCATTATCAAAACTAAAAAATTTGATTCGAAGCTATCTTCTATAAGAGAAATGATCAATTAATCTTTGTTGTGAGATTCGACTATATCAATTTGAGTAGCGTTCAACCACAACTATAAATATCTAACTCTAAAGTATTCATGAGCAAAGTAAGTTTGTTGAAACTATCTATCAAACGTGTCCCAAAATGAGTTGTGATGAAGTGTTACCTGAAGATCTAATTCCAATTGAAGATGTCAATGAAGAAAGAGTGCAACAAGCTGGAAGGTTTGCAGTGGAAGAGTATAATAAGCTTTATCAACATCATTACATTTACAATCATGTCGTGATAGGTCGGTCAGGCCGTAGTAATGCAGGCAATTATATTTTTATTATTGTGATAGAAGTTATAAATGACTACGGTATTCCTTGGTTATATACTGCAAAGGTGCAGTACTCTCGGTGTCACTGTGTTCGACCCATTCTCTGTTCCTTTGAAAATGTCCTCAAGGATTTCAATGAGAATTAGACGGTCCTCTCTTCTTGCACTAAGCCCTCTCTCTCTATAAACACGGGGGACGTTACTATCTCTTAACTACGAAAATGGCATAGGCCACAATAAAATAATCATTTAGTTATCTATCTATATATATATATACTTATCTCTCTTTTTCTTTTCCTCAAATTTTGTCAAACTCAACTCTTAATTATGAATATTAACGTACTACCAAGCTTCCTTATCGCTAAGTGCATAGGAAGATTATAAGTAAAAATGTATAATTTATTAGGCAAATTCTCTCGTAAAATATATATATTAAAATTTTATCAATAGTATATTAGAAAGAAATTCAAAATAACACGTTTATGCACCAACATATTTAAAAATAATTTAAGGTCTATTTTGCTCTAAAAATTTATTTATGCAACAAATATTAAATTTATATTTGTGTAATACATGTCCCACATGTTTGGAAGATGAACATGAGAATACGTTATTCCCCTGCTTTCTTTACATACATTCAAAGTAGTTTGAAAGCTTGTAAGCTACAGATTTACTTTCTTTACCTAAAAAAGCGTATTGAACAAGAGAACGAATATCAAAAATGAACTTAAGAATGAAAAAGCGAAATAAAGTCCTTAGTTTAATACACATTTTCAAAGATGGAATATAAGAATAAGTTATTCTTATGCTTTGGTTAAAGTTTATTTTAGACGCTTCCAAAATCTAGAACATTATGTTTCTTCTCTCCACTTTTTCCTCTCTTTTTACTACCAAATACAATTTAAAAATAAAAATAATGAAAGCATGGAGCCGAACTTAATTTCAAAGAGGAAGGCTGCCCGAGAAGAAAGTATAGATATTATAACCTAGATTCTTCCCTCATCCATCTTCTCTCAAACACTAATAATACTAATAATAAAAAATGAGATGTTTAATAAGAATAATATATATATATCTTAAAGTTCTATTGTTGCACCAGACCACTATAAAATAGAGAAATAGTTTCAAGAAATTTAAATTTGAAATTGATGCCCTCGGATCACATAGGTTGACTCGTATTCAAAGGATAGAATCAAATTTATTGTGGTAATGAGCTTAAGCTAATTAGGTAAGTGATGTTACTTTTGAAGTTGGAAGAATTGTATGATGTATGATGACACATGTTTTGTGGCCCCTGCATGCTCTATAATGCTACGCTATGTATGTGTATGCCATATAATGACGTATAATGCCATGTTATGTATGTATGTGATATCCATTTTTCCATGATATGAATGAAATGAAATACTATGCATGTCATGCTACGTTTTGTAATGAAAAGTTATGTGATGATATAAGGTGAAAGCCGAAATGATGTTTATGAGTACATGTGTTAGGAACCTAAATTTAGATATTTAATCTAAGGTCATTACTATGCTTCAAACCGTACATTTAATGCACAATTACTTTAAATATACTCTTATTATAAATGCAACATTAATCCATTCCTCATTTATTACCTCGTCAATAAATAAATATAAACGAAAGAAGGAAAATAATGTACAATTAAATACCTTATACTAATCTATTCTATACAATTCAACCTAGGTTAACCTATACTATAAATCCAAAGATAGTTTAACCTATACTAACCTATACTATTAAATTTGAAATATGAATCTATCCTATGCATGTGCCACGGTCATGGGATTTATGATGCTTGCGTCGGTCTCACATGGGTGCCTTGCCTCTATATGAAAATGTAGTAGCACGAGACTTGAGTATTTTAAGAATACTCAATAAGCGACCCCTTGAGTTATGCAGCAAGCATATGCAAATGAAATGACGGGACCAATCCTTTCAGTCTATTTTCCTACGGTACTATCCTAACGGGTAACTTGGATGGGTACCATATACTCTACACACAGCCCATATGCGCGAGTATGTACTTACTAGTCAATTCGCACACTGTTAAAACTAGTAACCGTCACGACGGTGTTATGTAAAACATAACGTCGTTCTCCTGCCCTTGGGTGTACGCGTCTGTACCCTCGTGATGGAATAGGGGTGTCCTCCAATGCATGAGCACACATGCAAAGGGTCCCAAATATTTCTATTTTTAACATTATTAAATATAACCAGTCATCATTTTCATCTATAGCATAATTTTTCTCATTATTCAGTCATCCTATCATGCATAATCCTAACGGGGTTATGTTTCATGCTATTCATTGTGATTTCAAGCCATACATATGATGTTGTATACACACAATTTAGGAAACATAACATCATATTTCATGTTTTCATCATTACATACCATGACGTGTGATTCATACAGAAATTATCCTAACGATCACATAAGCATTCTAAGTAAGCGCCTACAATGCTGGAATTTGCAAAGCTAGAGGTCCTTCTAGAATCCTTGAAAAAGCTCACAGAGAAAGCTAACTTAACGGATTGATTCCAACCAAGAGCTGGTTAGAAGATGAATGACTCTTAGATCGAACTTGGAATCTATGATGGTCACTTTTAGATACCAAGACAATTCACTCCAGAATTAGCTTGATCAAAACTAATTCAATGAATCGGTTTAAACATCAAACCTAAAGTAAAATTTGAAAAAGAATAATACCAAAAGGGTATCAAGAAAACACAAAGTTTTTTTCTGTATTCAACAAAAATCCCCCAAACATGAGTATTGAATGCCTTTAAATAGGCCCAAAAGATAACCCAAACAAAATAAAATTCAGCCACCAACCACTAATAAATGCTTAAGGCAATTCATGCAAACTATTAATCAATGCTATTAAATATAAATTGAAGCAAATAAGGCATTAATATAAATTGAAGTCTTCTAATTACTTTCCATAAATTTCCTTTGGTAATTCAACTAGGAAAGGCAAGTCTTATAATTACTTTCCAATATCAGCCACTTCATTATTTTCTTGATTTGATACTTGAATCTTCTTTGTATTGCTTTTTGTAATTGCTCGTTCGGGTACATGGAAGTGATCAGTTGTTGGATTCATATCATCCCCCTTTCTTTAAAAGGATTTGTCCTCAAATCAAATTCATCGTTCTTTCCGGACAAGAACTGAATATATTTTTTTTCTCACTTTTTTTTCTCACCTTTACCTTAGTTTCTTCTCTCTACTATTATTCTTCATATTCTTTTCTTTTCTTCTTTCTATCATATTGCCAAGGTTGGTCGAATAAGATGTCCCCCGCATGCATTGGTACGACATCACAAAGAACATCATCTTTATATCTTCCAAGAGTAAAAGAAATAAGAGCTTGGGAGTTCACCTTAATTTCTTCTTTGTTTGTCAACCATTGAAGTTTGCATGGTTTTGGATGGGGATGGACAGAAAGTTGAAGTCTTTTTACAAGGAAGCTGTTTACCACATTTGTGCAACTTCCACTATCAATCACCAAGCTGCATGGGTTTCCTTTGATTAAACATCTTGTGTGGAACAAGTTTTCCCTTTGATCTTCAAATTTCTCTTCCTTGATTTGAACATTGAGTACCCTTATTGTGATCAAAGATATGGAATTACCTTATTCAACATACTCATCATCATATGCTGCGATTTCTTCCACAAGCTGTGAATCATGATCCTCACATTCATCATCTGAATCAAGTATACCATTCCTTATCATCATAACTTTTTTATTAACACACTCTTCGCTCATGTGTCCAAACCCTTTGCACTTCCAACATTGAATAGAACTAGACTTCTCCTGTACGGTCTTTGAAGCTTCATTCTTTTTACAATTGGAACTCTCAGCCTCCACCCTTTTAGCAGCCACAAACTTTTCTTTTGGTGACATTGATTCATTTCTATTCATAAAACTATCCTTGTTCCAAGTTTTAAAATTTGAAAAGGTGTTAGTTCGTGATGTGTACCTTTTTTAATGCTCTTTTTCTTCCTACAATTGGTCATCAATTTTGAGAGCATAATGATACATGTCTTCTAGATATGGTGGTGGATTTCTGTCAACAAGATGAGCAATTTCTCGATTCAAACCTCCAAGGAATCTAGACATGGTATCTTCTTCTTCTTCTCTAACATTTGCTCTTTCCTTCATAGTTTCCATCTCTTGATAATATTCCACCACACTTTTTGTTCCTTGCCTCCAACCTTGCAATTTAGTTTTCAAATTTCTTTCATAATGTTTTGGAACATACCTTTTTCTCATGGCTTATTTAAGTTCTTCCCATGTCTCTATTGGATCCTCCTCTTTTCTTCTTCTCTCGGATTTGAGATGTTGGTACCAATCACCAGCATGATTGGTAAATTGGGCAATATCAAGTCTCATCTTCTTATTTTCACTATCAGTGTTGCAATCAAACACATGTTCTATCTTTCTTTTCCACTGCAAGTATGCCTCAGAATCTGTCGTTCCACAAAAGGGCGGGATTTTGAGTTTAACTCCCCCATCTCTATCTTCATGTACTCTTTCCATCCTTCTAGGTTGCATAATAGTTGCATGGTTATTTCTTCCTCTCCATCTACCATCAACTTGTCTTTCTTCTACTACTATACCTTCATCTTCTTGTAATGTTCGTTCTTGTCTTTGTTGTTGCGCCCTTCTTTCTTGTCTATCTTTCATCATCATTTCCATCATACATTGAATTGCTTGAAGAATGGTTGTATTAAGATCTGGTACTGGTGGTACTGCTTCTCCATTATGTGACATTTTGTTATCAAGGGACCTCTCCACACTTCTCACAAAAATTTCACTCAGAGACATTCCTGTTTAGCACTCAAAGGTAGGCTTTTGGTACTAGGTCAAAAATGTAAAGGCTGGCTTTTTTTTTTTTTTTTTTTTTTTTTTTGTGCAATCTTGCTTGAAGCTTGATTATAACTAATTCAATGATCAATTCTAACAAGCTAAGACTAGTATCTCAAGAATCAAGAGCTTGAAAATAAAGGATAAGAACTGAAAAAATAACATTAAAAATATTTCACCTCTAGAGCGGCCAAAGAATGTCGACCAAATGCTCTGATACCAAATGATAAGCGCCTACAATGTTGGAATTTACAAAGCTAGAGGTCCTTCTAGAATCCTTGTAAAACGCTCACAGAGAAAGCTAACTTAACGGATTGATTCCAACCAAGAGCTGGTTAGAAGATGAATGGCTCTTAGATCGAACTTAGAATCTATGATGGTCACTCGTAGATACCAAGACAATTCACTCCAGAATTAGCTTGATCAAAACTAATTCAATGAATCGATTTAAACATTAAACCTAAAGGAAGGTTTGAAAAAGAATAACACCAAAAGGGTATTAAGAAAACACAAAGGTTTTTTTTTTGCTGTATTCAACAAAATCCCCCAAACATGAGTATTACATGCCTTTAAATAAGTCTAAAAGGTAACCCTAACATAATATAGTTCAGCCTCCAACTACAAATTACTAATAAATGCTATTAAATACAAATTGAAGCAAATAAAACATTAATAAATTTCCTTAATTGATAATTCAACTACCAAAGGCAAGTCTTCTAATTACTTAACAATATCAGCCACTCCATTATCTTCTTTGATTTGATATGCTAATGCTATAAAGATTTTTGGGCTCAAAAGTCTTTGTTTCAACCGGTACACTAGCTAGCTTTTGAAGATGCAATGTATAGGCCTCTTGAATCTTCTTAACCTTGCTTCTTGTAATCGGTCCTTCGGGTACATGCAAAGGGTCAACAGTTGAATTCATATCATTATGTCACATCGAGTCGTTACAAAACCGCATGCATTCACATTACATATTTTTACGTATTAAATCATACCGTCTAAACACACAATTTATGACATGTGCGAAACCACGGGCATGTGCCAACATACAACATACAATTTTGCATAACCTACAACGGTAGAGTCACTTGGTAGGCCTTAGCTGACGTTCTCCCTAATAATTTTACGTAATCTCCTAACTCCTCATACGCATACGCTACCGTTGGTGGTTGATTCACGTGTCAATACTGAGAAAATACATGACAAACCTTATTCACGTAATAGATTACAAGCCCCTTCATCTTAATAAAGACTTAAGTTTTGAAGAAAAGCCCATAAGAATCCTAGTTCACAAAGTGAAAACCGTACGCAATAGGGATATTGCCTTCGTCAAGGTGTTATGGCAAAACCATCACACTAAGCACGCCGTGTTGGAGCATGGGGACGAAATAAGAGAAAAATACACAATACGATGTGACACCTAAAACTCTCCCAAATCCCGATATCAAATCTAATCTAAATAACCAAATCAAATCTAAACTTATAACAATTTACAACAATCTCCACCTTGTCATAAGATCTGCAAATCAAATCAAAACTTATGACAATTTACAACAATCTCCACCTTGTCATAAGATCTCCAAATCAAATCAAAACTTATGACAATTTACAACAATCTCCACCTTGTCATAAGATCTCCAAGTTGATAACTGAGTTGGTTGCTACCACCTCAAGCCTCAATACGTATGTTGGGAGCTCCATCAATTATAGAGAAAGCATATGCTATCGTATCATCAAACCTTGCAGGTTTTCGAATTACCCTTCGTGGTCTATTCTTGGCGATAGACTCAGGTTCTTCTACTCTTTCATTTACAAGGCTTTGATCCCTCTGTTCTAAGACATCTGAGTTATTATCTGCCTGATCAATAGGTTCTTCAGTAGGAGCAACCATATCAGGAGAGAACACCACCTTCTCCACCTGCTTCAATGTCTCGTCATTATTTTCAATTTTCTGCAAAAACATTCCAGACTCATCGAATGTCACATCTCCACTATTAACAATCTTACTTGTTTCTGAACACCATAACCTATAGCCCTTCACGCCTTTGCTAAAGCCCATAAATTTGGCTTTTTTTGCTCTAGGATCCAGCTTTGAGTCTGTCACATGATAATAAGCAGGACACCCAAACACATGCAATTTATCATAATCACTAACAGGAGTACCTGGCCATACCTCAAGTGGAGTTTTCCCACCATTGAACTCTTTGAAGTCCAAAAACATCTCTCTGTTGGAACACATATGATAGGAGCACTCAGAATCAAGAATCCATTCACTAGTTTGGCTGACTGACAAGGAGATCGTCAAGGCATTATCTGTATCAGCGTTGTCATCTCTAACCACATTGGACTTCGACCCCTTCTCTTTTAAGATCGGACAATCTTTCTTCCAACGGCCTTTCTGTCGACGATATGCAAACTCATTTTTATCAAGTTTTCTCCAATTACCATATCTACCTCTCGACTTTGATCTGAACTCTCCACATTCGCTCCTTTTCCAAGTAGAAGTCCTTTCACGAGCAGTGAGAACATTTGAGCTAGAATCTTGATATACCTCCTTTTCCTTCTTTTGCACCTCATTATTCATCAAGGCATTTGAAACATCTTCAAAATCAATATCATAGGCTCCACGCAGTAGAGTGGTTACTAAAAACTCGTAGGGCTCCGGCAAAGAATTTAATAACAACAACGCCTTGTCTTCGTCATCAATCTTAACATCAAGATCGAGCAAATCAGTGATGATTTTGTTAAAATCATCCAAATGCTCAGCCATTGAGATACCTTTCTTGTAGTCAAAACGGAAGAGTTCCTTCTTCAAATAGAGGTTATTTTCCACCCTCTTTTGCATATATTTCGCCTCAAGCTTATCCCATAGTTCTTTTGCCATGGTCATCTTCATAAATGGATATTTCTGATCCTTGCCAAGACAGGATTGAATAATTTCGCAAGCTTGCCAATTTAATTTCGTCCATTCTGCTTTTGTCATGTCTTCAGGCATCACCTCTTGGAGAGAAGCATCAATATCTTGCATGACCAGCAAATCGCTAACTTCACCTCACCAAACACCAAAATTATTGGTTCCATCAAATTTCTCTACTTCGAGATTAGAACTAAAAAATCTGGATCCACGCCGTGATTTAATTCCAGATGATTCTGCCATGAAAATAAGGACGATCGTGAGCACATCTAGTGGTCGATGAGGCCAAAACTTTCACAATACCCCAAATACAACAATCAAGCTCTGATACCACTTGTTGTGCGTCGAAAGCGGAAAAATGTACTCACAACACCAATGAACGAAATTACAAAAAGAGACACCAAGATATTTACGTGGTTCGGAGAGAAGAAGTTCCCCTACATTCACGGGTAGCAACCAATCACTAAAATAAAGCGTTACAAGTGAATACCTCACTATCACACTACAAAGACCCTCACCAATATGTCACCCAACAAATACGATGTGTCACTCAAAACTATCACAAATCTCGATATCAAATTTCGATATCAAATCTAATCTAAATAACAAAATCAAATCTAAACTTATGACAATTTACAACACACAGTATGCCCATGACCCTCCAAATGGTGTAGCCTTCACCTAAACACCCCACGACCACCTGCAATAGAGAACGGTGAGAGAAAAACCATAGAGAGAGAGATTGAGACGTTTCCAGTGAGAGTAAATCTTCGAATTTGATGCCTAAAACGATCAACCCACGCCACAAGAGGGACCTTCGATGACTGTACACTCATCTAAGGTACATTTTGCGTCACGTGCATTGTTGTCAGAAACGAGTCATGGGTTTTGATTTTTTTACAACCTAATAGATCTGTCCTTTTAGGCATCTACAAGCCACAAAATTTCGTGGAAGAGAAACAGAAAGCCCAACATAGAGCTAGATGAGGAAAAAGACAAAGAACGTTGGAAGCGGCTGTAGAAAGGAGAGAAAGAAAATCAGAAAATCATGAAGTCGGGTGAAGAAGAAAGGATCCATCAGATCTGGATTCAGGTTGGATTTGACCCACAACCCGAGTACCAAACCGTATTCGAACCAAGAACCCAAAGATTTCATTTCGGCCCACCACCCCATGCTCTATTCCAGCTCAATATCTGAATTCCCACTGTAACCCACTTGGCCCAAACTTTAAGTCACGGCTGAACCCACATTAGCTCTCTGTCGCTGTTGCCTCACAGACAATAGAAGACCTGCATACCTGAGAGCAGAACCCAATACCCGCATCTTAACCCAAAGTCACCTGCACATGCATCGGCCTCGTATTGCGCCACACACCTGCAACAAACGACTCCTTTGGCTCAGCGGCTTGAATAGGCTTGACCTCACTTATTTGATGCTTCTATAGCTGATTTTGACCAATTAAGGTGATTAATGTTAGTACTATGTCCTATTTGAATTTAATTTAGAGTTGTGAAATAATAATGAAAGAAATGGGACTACGTAATAGGAAATAAACTCAAGCAACACCTAGAACAACTTTCGAGAAATTGGAGCTAACCTATATTAATTTAGGGAGAACACTGGCTAAGGCCAATTAAGTAAGTGGCCTTACTACAGGATAAGCTAAGTACTTGCTGATGTATGACGACACGTGTCTAATGGCACTGACACATGTGACGTATGATCTATGATGTATGACGACATGTACGAGTTATATGGTGATGTGTGATGATAGTTAATATTGTGTTAGGATGATTATGATGTATTTCGATAGCGTGATGATAACGATGTATGATGATGACGATGCATGATGTTATTTCCTTAATATAACATTATTTTCCATATATAAGTTAAGATGCATGTTTTGAATGCCATATTGCATTACATTGGCCTAGGACACAACCCTACAAAAAATTATGATGTTAAGATGGATAGCTAATACACATATTTTAAATAGTAATATAAGGATGAAACTAGGGTTGTGTCATAAGGACGTTTAAAGACGAGAAATTAGAGGGACCTCATGCATTTTGTATGTACATAAGCATCATGATACTTCTCCTTTTATGATGATGAGTATGGAAGCGTACGCTACGATGATGACGGTGATCATGCCAAGCATGACACTCAAGGGTCCGCTGACCTTCAGACCTGTCATTCACTAACATATCGTAGTCATTTCATTCTATCTCCAACATATTGTCAAACGTATTGTACCATCGTGTGTGTATATTATATAATATATATATATATATATATATATATATATATATATATTATATATACACACGTATTATATCTCCAACATATTGTCAAACGTATTGTACCATCGTGTCATTCACATAACATATCATTTAATTGAACACAGTACCATAAATATATCATAGCATTCACATACCATATCATAATCATATCATTTCATAAACATATCATAGCCATATAGACATATCTTAGTCATATCGTTTCATAATATATCTTAGTCATTTTGACATATAACATATCCTAATCATATCGTTTCTTAAACACTTCACACATATCATAACACTAATGTGTCTTCAATCATATTCTATCTAATATATCATATCGTAAATATATATAATTTCATAACCATTCAAATATATGAGCATATGACACATGTGAAGCCATGGACACGTGTCACTATATAGCATATAATTATAACCAAACCCATAGTAAGATCATTTACTTTGTTGGCCTTAAATTTAGCGGTTGATGTCCATCCTTTGAAGTTGGTCCAATTATTGTTGACTCTATAAATAATTTACCTAATTTCCTTAGTAAATCTAACCTTTTAATTTAATTTAAGTTAAATTGAGTATACGATCCCTATACTTACCTTATTTACCTTGCATAAGATAAAATTCACCTCAAGAAGGTCAAAATTTTAGGAATTGGTACTAAAAGCATCAACCCAAGCCAAATAAGTGAGTTTTGAGCCGAGAAGTCGCGCCAAACTGCCGAAGATTCGAAAGCCAAAGGAGTCGGCATTTGCATATGTGACACGTGTTGCCGTGGGAAGATGACGTGTCAAGGGTTGCCTCTCGGGTGGAGGAGCGGAGTTTTGGTTTGCTGATGCAGGTTGCGGGTCGCAAGTGTCTGGATTGTGGGTTGTAGTGATGGGCCACTCACCATTCTTGGGCCTCAGTTCTGAATATCCACAGTGGACCAAGACGCTTTGGGCTTCGAATGTGAGGCGAGCAGACTGGATCGTATCTTGTTCACGTATTTGGGTCGAGTTGAACATTGATCGGGGGTTGCCTTTAGTGCATCACGGGGAGTTAAGGGTGGTTTTAAATAGGGAGGTGGAGTGACCAAGTCTTGTGCGGGGGTTTGTTTTACATTTTATGGTTTGCGTTCATTGAAAAAATCCAAACAACCACTTGTCTTTCTTTTCATCCCATATGTGCTTCAATTTTAGATGGTAGGGGATTTAGGTTGTTTGGAGCGTTGAGTAGATGTGGTCTCGTGCATCGATTAAGACATGAAAATTCTATTTTTGCGTCTTTTCCGATGACGGGTCAAGAATTTAAGTGACTATTTGCTTGGTTGGATGAGTTGTGTGATGTATGAATAATTCGGACTCTGTGGCCTCTATACATGTCATGTTTTACAATTGTTTGATGTTTGTTATGTCAATGCTTTGTTACAAGTTATGCTACTATACACGTTATACAATGATATAATTGTGCTATGTTTTTGAACTCGGTTTGTGATATCAATGTTGTTTGAGGCATGAATCTCCCATATGCCAAGTCAGGTTACTATGTTAGCATGTTAACTCTATACTTTTGAAACAATTGTAAACCATGTATGATAAGATAAGGAATCAATACAAGGAGAATAAGATTCGGATTACCTTGTTGATCGAATATCTCAAGACAAGAACATTGTTTGAGATTCGAATCACTCCACAAGCAAGATCGATCATGTCTAGCTTGAATGATTCTTGTTGATCAAATATCTCAACGCAAGAACACTTGATTGAGATTCGAATCACTCCACAAGCAAGATTGATCATGTTGAGCTTGAATGATTCTACATGCAACCTAAACTACATAGAATTGTAAAGAAACTTAGCCATTGGCTAAAGAAAGCACAAATGCTTCTTTTACTATATATTCCAAGTCTATATTACAAATACAACATACATGGCTTTATATAGCCTCAAAATGAAACTATTAAAGGCATTCCAAAAGTTGTAACATTCATACTTAATGACCATAATTAGCTGTAACCTAAAATAAATAAAATGTCTTAAACTACAATAACTTTAAATTACTCTAAATTGTAACCCACCCAAAATTTACAATAATCAAACTTTATTCTTTTTCAATGTAACATGAATTAAAACATCTTTTGATAATTTTGACAACCTTTTCTTCACATCTTCATTGAAGTATATTGTATGATTGATGTCTTTTGGTTCATATCAATGTATGTTAATTATGAAAGAAATGATAAGTACTGAGGATGTATCCCGATGCATATGACACGAAAAAATGCATGAGGTCCCCATAACGTATAATAATTGCATAAATTTATGCAAGTCGAACCTCCATTCATGTAAGGACCGGGCTGACTCGATGACTCTAAAAAGACGAATAAATTATTCTTAAAATAAAACAACCCAAACTTAAAACATATCAAACATTATATCAAAATAAAGTTTACACAAAGTATTTTAAAACATACCATAATAGTTAAAACACAAGTTAAGGGACGACAAAAAAGGGTTGAAGGATGACGAGTGAGGTTTGTTTATGGCACCTGCAACAGAGTCCGCTCCCGACCTTGACAAGCTCCTTATTTCCTGAAAAAAAAAATGGAGAATAAGGAATGAGTACAAGACTCAGTAAGCAGCATACTCGCAGGCTCTTAATCGTGTCCTTGATATGCTAGGGTACCACACTTTTTGTTCTTGCTTGTTCTTGTTCTTGTTCTTTTTCTTGTTGTAAGTTCTTGTTATGTTTCTTAATTCATTCTCTAAGACACTCTCCTTAGGACTTACAGTACTAGACATAAACTTGTCATCCTGTGTCTGAGGCTTCATGTGTTTCAAGCGACACAATCTTAATACCTACGCTCAAGGCTTCATACATTCCAAGCAGTGTAGTCTAAGACATAAACATGATGTACCGTGGGAGGTCTTAGGGGGTTCTTAATTCATGGCTAGGATAACTTACTCTCTTCTTGCTCCATCGTGGCCATTGATTCTCCCCATGATAGACCATAAAGGTCATGTGATCGATGCATGCAGGAATATGGCATAGACCATAAAGGTCACGTGATCGATGCATGCATGAACTTGGCATAGACCATAAAAGTTGAATAATCTAAAATAGACCATATAGGTCGCGTGATCGGTGAATACATGAACATGACATCCTGAAAATCATAACATGACGCAGGGCATCTCATCTAGGTGAGGGGAATGAGAACAACCATAACCTCCTGCAAAGGAAACATGGTGCAAGGTGTCACGGTCATGCTTGTCCAGGGCATGTTGCCCATGACCGCATGCCCATGACAAGCCAAACCCTTGTCATGTCTTTTCATTCTAGTGTTTTTCCTTTTGTAATTCTAGAGCGTATGACACCTCAAAAATATCATGTCTAGGCCTGCCAAAACTAAAATGGCCTAGAATGTACTATAAGGGGATATGACTAGTCGTCAACTTCTCCCTACCCAAGGTTATATATGCTAAGCCGTTGTTATCTTTCTCTTGCTTGCTTATATAACGTCTCTTTCTAAAATCTCTCTTTCTAAAATCTCTCTCTCTCCTCGTTTTCTAAAACCTTCTTTTAAAACCGAGGCTAGAGGCTCGACCGTACGTCGCTTGGCCGTAGGCGACGCAAGAACAAATTAGCTTAACTCACTTGTCGCTGGAAAGTGAGTGCCGCACAATCGCTAGTCCGCTGCCTTCGAAAGCGCGATTGTGTCAAGTGGTATCAGAGCTTTGTTAGCTCCGTAACGTCATACAGACCGAGACCATGTCGACGACAAAGTCGACACCCAAAGCACAAGCCGACCGGCTTACGCTAATAGAGGAGAAAATGTTGTTCCTCAAAGAAGTCCCTGACACCCTCCGTTTCCTGGAAACACGGGTGACCGAACTGAGTGAGAAATTCGTCCAAGTCGACGCAATGGGCAACCGCCTGGATGGGTTGCCAATCGCAGAACTGTTGTTTCGAGTGACCTCGCTCGAAGAAAGAGTTGCTCCTACGAGCAGCCCAAAACCGTCTGATAGTCCGGATAGCTCTGTCGCACACAAAGAGGGACGTGGCGAAGAGTTCGATGTACTACAAAACACAATGATGAGTTTGTTCAATGGATTGACTGATGAATTCAGAACAACAGTAGACGACCTCCAAGAAAGGATGGCCGCCATGAGCACTCGAATTGAAATTACCATGAAAGTCGTGGAAGGTGTCGCGGCTGGACAAACTAATACAGGATCCAACAAACTAAGGTTCCCAGACCCTAGAGCCTTCAAAGGGAATCGGGACGCCAAAGAGTTGGAGAACTTCATCTTTGACGTCGAACAGTACTTCAAAGCCACAACGGCTTGTACCGACGACAAAAAGGTGACTGTAGCCGCGATGTATCTCATAGACGACGCCAAACTGTGGTGGCGTACGAAGGTGCAAGACATCGAGGATGGATTGTGCACCATCGACTCATGGGAGGACCTCAAGAGAGAGTTGAGGGAACAATTCCTCCCCGAAAACGCAGGGCATATAGCAATGGAGAAAATAGTAGCCCTGAAACACACTGGAAACATACGGGACTACGTCAGACAGTTCTCAACCCTGATGCTGGATATCAGGGGCACAGCAGAGAAGGACAAGGTGTTCTTCTTTATAAATGGTCTACAGCCGTGGGCCAAAACAAAGATACACGAGAACAGGGTCCAAACCCTAGCTGCCGCAATGGCCTGCGCCGAGAGACTCGTAGACTGTGGGAACGAAGCAGGATCCCAAAGAAGAGCGACACCAGCCCCAAACAATGGGGGCAAACCATACAGACCACCAGGCCAGCGAAATGGAAGCCCCAACAGACCGAATGGATGGACGGATAGACCTTCTCAGAACAATCAAGCGGGGACATCTCGAGGGCCTTACCATCAAAAGAACCACCCGATGACGCCTTTGCAATGCATGCTGTGTAAAGGCCCCCACAAGGTATCCTACTGTCCTCATCGGGCCTCTCTCACTGCACTTCAAGTGTCCATTCAAGAGAGCAATGAAGCAAGGGTCGAGACTTTGCTAGACAAGAAGGAAGATCACGACAACCCCCGAATGGGCGCACTCAAATTCTTGTCAGCCCTCCCAATGCCATCGGCAAAATGCTTGGTGATCACCGACCGTAACCCTACAGTAATACCTGCAAGCATCAAGCAACCAGGTAATCTTCGAATGATCTCGGCCATACAACTGAAAAAGGGACTCGCACGAGAGGAACCTACATTCATGGCCATACCACTGATAGAAGAAGCAACCACCGAAGAGACTGTCCCAGAGGAAATCAAGGAAGTACTAGACAGCTATACCGACATAATGCCAGAGAGTCTACCACAAACACTACCTCCTCGTCGAGGCATTGACCACGAAATAGAACTCCTTCCCGGGGTTAAGCCGCCAGCAAAGAACGCATATCGGATGGCTCCGCCCGAGCTAGCCGAATTGAGGAAACAACTGGATGAGTTGTTGAAGGCGGGATTCATTCGCCCGGCAAAGGCCCCTTATGGAGCCCCCGTACTGTTCCAGAAGAAGAAGGATGGGACGTTGCGTCTGTGCATAGACTATAGAGCCTTAAACAAGGTGACAGTACGCAACAAATATCCTCTGCCGATAATATCCGACTTGTTCGACCAACTTCACGGGGCCAAGTACTTCACGAAGTTGGACTTACGATCAGGATATTATCAAGTACGTATTGCCGAAGGGGACGAACCCAAGACGACGTGCGTAACAAGATATGGGGCCTTTGAATTCCTAGTAATGCCCTTTGGCTTGACAAACGCCCCAGCTACGTTCTGCACGTTGATGAACCAGGTTTTCTACGAATACCTGGATCAGTTCGTCATAGTATACCTCGACGACATTGTTGTTTACAGCACAACCCTCGAGGAACACAAAGTGCATTTGAAGTTAGTGTTTGACAAGCTCCAGCAGAACCAGCTGTATGTGAAAAAGGAGAAATGTGTATTCGCACAAACATGCATCAACTTCCTTGGACATGTCGTCAGATGTGGACAAATTAGTATGGATAGCGCCAAGATAAAAGCTATCCAAGAATGGAAGGTTCCTACTTCCGTATCTGAGTTGCGGTCCTTCTTAGGACTAGCCAACTACTATAGGCGGTTCGTCGAAGGGTTTTCACGACGAGCCGCCCCATTGACAGAACTGTTGAAGAAAGACCACCCTTGGTCGTGGTCGAATGATTGTCAAATGGCCTTTGAAAATCTGAAAACAACCATGACGAGGGGTCCTGTCCTCGGGTTGGTAGACGTCACAAAGTCATTTGAAGTAGAAACTGATGCTTCCGACTTTGCTCTCGGTGGAGTCCTTATTCAAGAAGGCCACCCCATCGCTTACGAAAGTCGAAAGCTCAACGATGCCGAACGAAGATACACTATCTCCGAGAAAGAAATGCTGGCTGTAGTCCATTGCCTTCGAGTCTGGAGACAGCATCTCTTAGGATCACAGTTCGTAGTGAAGACGGATAGCAGCGCCACTTGCCACTTCTTTTATCAACCAAAATTACAGCAAAACAAGCCCGGTGGCAGGAGTCGTTGGCCGAATTCGACTTCAAGTTCGAACACAAAGCAGGAAAGAGTAATCAAGCAGCCGACGCGCTGAGTCGGAAGGGCGAACATGCGGCCCTGTGCATGTTAGCCCATATTCATTCAAGTAAGATCGATGGATCGATGCTCGACATCATCAAGGAACATTTACACAAAGACCCATCGGCCAAAGCTATTGTCGAACTAGCTAAGGCTGGAAAGACACGACAGTTTTGGGTTGAGGGGGACCTCCTGATAACCAAAGGAAATAGATTGTACGTCCCAAGAACAGGGGAACTGAGGAAGAAGCTCATTCAGGAATGTCATGATACCTTGGGGCCGGACATCCTGGGTGGCAAAGAACATACGCCCTAATAAAGAAGGGGTACTTCTGGCCAAACATGCGAGACGACATCATGCAATACACCAAGACGTGCCTCATCTGCCAACAGGACAAGGTCGAGAAAGTCAAAGTCTCTGGACTCTTGGAACCTCTACCTGTGCCAACAAGACCCTGGGAAAGTGTATCTCTGGACTTCATAACACACCTCCCAAAGGTCGGAGAATATGACGCCATCTTGGTTATTGTAGACCGATTCTCCAAATATGCGACATTCATCCCCACTCCCAAATTATGCTCGGCGGAACTCACAGCCTAACTGTTTTTCAAACACGTTGTAAAGTTATGGGGCATTCCGTCGAGCATCATCAGTGATAGGGATGGCAGATTCATTGGGACATTTTGGACTGAGTTATTCGCTTTCTTGGGAACAACCTTAAACATCTCCTCGAGTTATCACCCTCAAACCGATGGACAGACAGAACGGTTCAATACTTGCTCGAAGAATACTTACGTCACTTCGTCGACGCTCGCCAAAAGAACTGGATACAATTGTTAGATGTCGCCCAATTTTGCTTCAATTGTCAAACCAGCTCATCTACAGGGAAGAGTCCCTTCGAAATTGTAAGTGGACGACAACCGGCCTTACCCCATATTATTGATCATCCTTATGCAGGAAAAAACCCTCAAGCTCACAACTTTACAAGGGAATGGAAGCAGACGACAGATATAGCCCGGGAATATTTAGAGAAGGCTTCCAAGCATATGAAGAAATGGGCGGACAAGAAGCGTCGCCCCCTTCATTTCTGTGCAGGAGATCAAGTCCTTATCAAGCTGAGACCAGAACAGATCAGATTTCGTAGCCGAAAGGACCAGAGACTAGTTCGTAAATATGAAGGCCCGATTGAAGTCCTTAAAAAGATCGGGGCTACCTCCTACCGAGTTGCACTACCCGCATGGATGAAAATCCACCCCGTCATTCATGTGAGCAACTTGAAGCCCTATCACCCTGATCCAGACGACGACCAACGAAATGCAACCACAAGACCGAACATCGATCTGAAGCAAAAAGAAACAAAGGAAGTGGAAGAGATTCGTGAATTCCTTGTCAAATGGAAGAATCTCCCTACAGAGCAAACAAGCTGGGAACGCGCCGAAGATCTGAACTCTGCCGCCACCCACATCGCAAGGTATGAAAGTAGTCGGTTGACAGGGACGTCAACCAATTAGGTGGGAGAGGATGTCACGGTCATGCTTGTCCAGGGCATGTTGCCCATGACAAGCCAAACCCTTGTCATGTCTTTTCATTCTAGTGTTTTTCCTTTTGTAATTCTAGAGCGTATGACACCTCAAAAATATCATGTCTAGGCCTGCCAGAACTAAAATGGCCCAGAATGTACTATAGGGGGATATGACTAGTCGTCAACTTCTCCCTACCCAAGGTTATATATGCTAAGCCGTTGTTATCTTTCTCTTGCTTGCTTATATAACGTCTCTTTCTAAAATCTCTCTTTCTAAAATCTCTCTCTCTCCTCGTTTTCTAAAACCTTCTTTTAAAATCGAGGCTAGAGGCTCGACCGTACGTCGCTTGGCCGTAGGCGACGCAAGAACAAATTGGCTTAACTCACTTGTCGCTGGAAAGTGAGTGCCGCACAATCGCTAGTCCGCTGCCTTCGAAAGCGCGATTGTGTCACAGGGCATCCCACCTAGAAGAGGAAAAAGGCCTCCTTGGAAAGCACCGCGTGGTGGGAGTTATGGGCCACAATTGGACATGCTTAGAGTATTGCCTAGCATTCTTGAATTTTCATGTCTAGGGACTTTGGTCCCTTATCTTTGAGTGGTACCTAGCATTGTTCTTAGCTGTGTAGTTGTAAAGTTTGTTTGGTAATGTTCTTGGCTCTTAATCTGGTAAGTTTCTAAGGTTCTTATTTTCTTGAAGCATAACTTATAACATATTCGTAATCATATAAACTCATCTTAGCATGAGTTGTTCTTGAAGGTCATAGATTCCTAGAGAGTTCCTTAGAGGGTTCTAGAAGAGTCTTGAATCTTGACATGTTTTCTTTAGGCGTTTCCTTAAGTTCCATCTTGGCTTATGTTCCAAACTTTCTCCAACCAACTTGAAATCTTGAGCTTATCCTCGTGTCATATAAAATAGACCTTATAAGACATGGTTGGTTATTTGGAGCATATTTAGACTAAGTTTGTCATGTCATACGTCGTGTTTTGGTCCTGAAAAACTCTTTTAGAGTAACCCTTAGTTTTCTCCCCATGAGTGCATAGGTGACATTATCATAAACGTGGCATCCTGCTGGCATATCGTGTTGCAGGCATCTCATTTAGTAAGGAAAATAATAAGTCCATCATGACAACCTGCTCATGGTGCATATAGTAGGACATCTCACCTAAAGAGGAATAGGGATCTTGTGGTACACTTCGTGATGGGAGATAACGGTTACTCAGGGCATGGATCCTAGCTACTCGTTAAGCATACCATCTGCATTAACCTAGGTGTTTTCTTATATTCTTGGAGATCCTAGGTTTATGAATAACGTCTTGGGTCAAGCTTGGAACTTAAAAGTTCTTCTTAGGAATAGCCCAACGTGACCTTGTGCACTTAGAATCTTATTAGCAACCAAGGGTACTTGTTCGTCCAAAGGACGCTCGCATAAAGGACTTCAGCATAAAGGACGTGCGCGTCTTCTTCCTGTCTAGAGGAAGAAGACTATTATGTGGCTAGTTCAGTTGAACGAGCCATGTCAACCAAAAATTTGATCTTCTCTTTAAGGAATCTGTGGAGGAAATTTTGTAGACCTGTAGACTTGTTGTCATGAAAACATTTATGGTTCAGAAACTAGACACAATATGGAATCTGTGGAGGAAAATTTGAAGTAATTCGGATGCTGCAAGCTTGAGAACAGAGGTCCCAAAGGTCGATGACGAGGTAAGTAGCCATCTTCGCCTTTTCTTAAAAAAAAAAAAAAAACTTGTAGGAATTGCTTGGAGTTCTATATGAATCTTAAATCTAATATGAATTACAGATATATGAAAAAAAAAAACTCAAAGAACCGAGAGTTAAGGCTTTGAATCGATCAAATTGATTGAGATTTAAGCAACGGTAAAATAATCAACTAGATAAACTTGGCTAACTATGAATTTTTAATACTTAGTATATTATATCATGTTAGGATTATATATGAAATTTTGGGGTCATTGGAAAGAACGAGTAGCTAACCAAAGTAATAGTATAAAATGACTATAATGCTCCTAAGATAGTTTACCTTCGGTTCATAACTTAGATGGCCTCAAAATGCTATGAAGTTTAAAGTCAATGGAACATGTTAAGTAGCAAGAATTAGAGGTAAAATACAAAAATGCTCCTAGGATTACTTATGATATTTCAAGATTACTTATGATATTTCAAGATCTATTTCAAGATCTATAAGTGCTCCAAATGACTTACTACTTTCTATAAGGCCTAATCTTAAGGAAATAAAGATAGGTTTGAGATTTCAATTATAGTTTGAAACCTAAACCATCCTAATTGAAACCCCTCCAGACTCTTCTAGAACCTTATAAGGTATTCATTATGACTCTATGACTTTCAAGAATAATTCAGGCTTGTTAATACATATGAACTTATGAATGAATGTTACAACTTATTGCCTCAAAGAATTATGACATATGAACTTTAGAAAGTTACAAGGTTGAGAACCAAGAACAATATCACAAAAGCTCTACGACTATCAAGATAAGAAGAATCTAGAAAACAAAATATGTCAATGTTTTATCAAACCTTTCAAAATCCTAGAGCGAAAGTTCCAATAGCGTATAAGTTGGGCCTACAACCTGCTGGCATATCGTGTTGCAGGCATCTCATTTAGTAAGGAAAATAATAAGTCCATCATGACAACTTGCGCATGGTACATATAGCAGGACATCTCACCTAAAGAGGAATAGGGATATCGTGATACACTTCGTGATGGGAGATAACGGTTACTCAGGGCATGGATCCTAGCTACTCGTTAAGCATACCATCTGCATTAACCTAGGCGTTTTCTTATATTCTTGGAGATCCTAGGTTTATGCATAACGTCTTGGGTCAAGCTTGGAACTTAAAAATTCTTCTTAGGAATGAATAGCCCAACGTGACCTTGTGCACTTAGAATCTTATTAGCAACCAAGGGTACTTGTTCGTCCAAAGGACGCGCGCATAAAGGACTTCAGCATAAAGGACGTGCGCGTCTTCTCCTGTCCAGAGGAAGAAGACTATTATGTGGCTAGTTCAGTTGAACGAGCCATGTCAACCAAAAATTTGATCTTCTCTCTAAGGAATCTGTGGAGGAAATTTTGTAGACCTGTAGACTTGTTGTCATGAAAATATTTATGGTTTAGAAACTAGACACAATATGGAATCTGTGGAGGAAAATTTGAAGTAATTCGGATGCTGCAAGCTTGAGAACAGAGGTCCCAAAGGTCGATGACGAGGTAAGTAGCCATCTTCGCCTTTTCTTAAAAAAATACTTGTAGGAATCGCTTGGAGTTTTATATGAATCTTAAATCTAATATGAATTAAGGATATATGAAAAAAAAAAAAAAAAAACTCAAAGAACCGAGAGTTAAGGCTTTGAATCGATCAAACTAATTGAGATTTAAGAAACGATAAAATAACCCACTAGATAAACTTGGCTGACTATAAATTTTTAATACGGAGTATATTATATCATGTTAGGATTATATATGAAATTTTGGGTCATTGGAAAGAACGGGTAGCTAACCAAAGTAACAGTATAAAATGACTATAATGCCCCTAAGATAATTTACCTTCGATTCATAACCTAGATGATCTCAAAATGCTCTTTGTAGTAGATCTTATTTTATGATTATTTTTTTTAATGGTATTATTAAGTTTAAAATCAATGGAACATGTTAAGTAGCAAGAATTAGAGGTAAAAAAATGCTCCTACTTTATGGATCCTAGGACTACTTATGATATTTCAAGATCTATAAGTGCTCCAAATGACTTGCTACTTTCTATAAGGCCTATTCTTAAGGAAATGAAGATAGGTTTGAGATTTGTAGTTTGAAACCTAAACCAAGTTAGGATCCAAGAAACACCTAATTGAAACACCTCAAGACTCTTCTAAAACCCTATAAGGTATTCATTATGACTCTATGACTTTCTAGAATAACTCAGTCTTGTTAATACGATGAGTTCATATGTTTATGAATGCATAATACAACTTATTGCCTCAAAGAATTATGATTTATGAACTTTAGAAAGTTACAAGGTTGAGAACCAAGAACAATACCACAAAAGCTCTACGACTACTAAGCTAAGAATGGTAGATACCAAAATAAGTCTTTTTTTTTTTTTTTTTTATCAAACCTTTCAAAATCCTAGAGAGAAAATTCCAATAGCGTATAAGTTTGGCCTACAAGCTCTTAAGATTGACGAGGACCTGAGCTACTAAGAAAAAACCAGTGAGAATCTTTGCTTGAGAAGTGAAGGCCTGACGCAATAGGAATATCAGCTTTGTCAAAGTACTTTTGTGGAACCACCAAACAAAGGAAACCACATGGGAGCGAGAGGATGAAATAAAGGAAAAGTATCTCGAATTAATGCAAGAGTTCGGGACTTTTGAAGATAAAAGTTTTTAATGGTATGTAACGACATAAATTAGGAAAAAAAATCATCGTGGCTACCAAAGACTCGCAAGAATTTTGGCACTTGTTGGAATTCCGTTCCCCGGCCTCACCAAACAAAACTTGCATGAAGAATTAAAAGGAAAACGAGAGAGAGGGAGAGTGAGTATCCAAAATTTTCCGGTGAGACAACCAAGAATGACCAACCCACAACCCAAAAAAGTACCCGTGCCTGCAGTCCGAAACCAATCCCATGACCTAGTACTTGTCTGGAGCCAGCTTACATAACCGAGATCCATTGTCTCAGCTCAACACCTACAACGGCCAAAACCTACAGTAGCCCAACCTCACAGCCCACGACCCGCACGCTTGCAGCAACCCACACCTCGACCTGTCTCGCCCTGCACGCATTAACGTTCCCCGTTGCGCCACGTGTTGCACCTACAGCCACACACCCCTTTGGCTTACACAGCTCAATCAACTCAGATTGGCTTCGGCTTGGCTCTGCAGCTAAAAACGCACCCCTTCAACTTGGTAAAAGGAAATTTTGATGGTGTTACTATGACACGTGCGTAAACAATTTGGATCTTAGACACTCTAACTATATCAATTATAGTAAATTAGCTAGCATGTTCAAAAGCATTATTAAAACTCAATGAGTTTGAATACTAACCTTTTTGTAGTTTAAATTCCTTTTTACTCACGAACCTATTTCGAACCACCACTAGTGTTTAATATTCCACTAACTCAAATAGGAATTTTTCCATTCGATGGAATCTAACATTTTTTACTTTCTCCATTTTAATTCAACAATTAATTTAAATAATTAATTTCAAATTAAAACAATATTAAAGGATTAATTAAACAATTTAATTAATATTTAACATTAATTCAAATCTCAATCCCAATCAATTCGGACATCTTCAATATATCATATATATATATGTAGTGCATATTCTCTAATTTGAATTCAAACACTTCGAACTCACTCGTTACACTGTTCTAAGGTTTAGTCCGATCAGAGCTAGCAAGGGGACCTAATGGATCTATAGATCATGGGCTCCAACGATTTGAGATTAACCGGCTAAACTCATTAACCTTTTTTTTAACCAACATTCGTCAACTACTGGGACACTCCACTATAGCCTAGTAGTTGCACTCCCCTCACTATAGATATATTTTTATCCATTTGATATAACCATGATTAGTAAATTGATTCTTCACAGGTTATTCGTAACTAGAGCTGGGTCAATTTACCGTTTTACCCCTAATGTTACTTCTTGTTCCTTAAGTCCCACAGATTCTCTAATGAACAATTGGTTTGTGGTCCAACTACCAAACCAAATCCCTCTCAGGCCAATGAAAGGGTGGGGCCCCTTGTTCAAAACCTGGAGTCAATACTCAAGGGAACAACCTCTCTACTATCCCTAAAAGCGGGTAGGAGTGAATTCTATCTTGCACCCTATGTTCCTAGCTAATTACTCAGTCTTGCCTCTGAAATGGGAGGCTTATTGAGTCGGCGAATTCAGGCCACTCTCACCCATTCAAATCTAAGGATAATTTCGAATAAACAGGAGTTCATAGTTAGCTCAGGATTAAGGTCGAGTTACCTAGGTCATCGAATTTAAAAATTAGTCTAAACAGTAAATGGCATTATAGAGTGAGAGTGATTTTCTTTATGGTCCGATCTTATGCAATACTCAGCCTTATCCCGTTACTATTAGATCATTTTGACTATATACTTGAACTTGATCCACTCTTATGTCTCTACATATACTTCAAGTAATCATACTATAGTCAGAGTGTTCTTATTTATTGGATTTAGATTAATGATCGTAAATTCACTTTATTCAATAACAATCGGTACTGAATAAACATCAATGAAAACTTTATTGAAAATAAAATATGTTTTTGTTTATAAACTATGAGTTTTAGGACATAAAACCCAACACATTTTCCACCATTTCAACAATCTTGAAGCTGAAATTGTCCTAATTTGAGGCAATTAAGGTCAATATAAGGTCTAGTTCTCTCAAATTAAGTTAAGTGAACACACTTGAATTTAGGAAAAATAGCGAGCGATACTTGGAGCAACTTCAATGGACGAAAAGTGAACGCACTCGAATTTAGGGAAACACCAACTAAGGCCAACCAAGTAAGTGATCCAACCGTTGGTTTGATTATAATTGTTGTTGAATAATGACACGTGCCCATAGCTACGAATGTGTCTTATGGTCGTATATGCAAATTGTTACGAAATGATATGTGTATGATATGATACATGAATATTATGTTGTATGTGTTGAATTGATATATTTACGACATGATATGTTAAGATATGATATGTTTGAATACATACTTGGGTTAAGTTATGTGACTGTTATTATATATGATATAATATGTGCATGATATGAATTGCTACATTTGAAGACATGATAAGTTTATGATGTGACATATGTGCGACATGAATGATATATGATATGATTGACATGCAAATGATAATTGGCATAATGTTCAACCCTAATATACGCATGGAGACTATTATAAAAATGATATGATATGAAGGAAACGCTAGAGGGGTTGTGAAATCTGATAATGAAAAAGAAAAATGTTGGGACTTCATGCATTATTGTGTGTTTATACATTGGGGATACCCTTCTCCTTTTACAACAGTATGGACACGTACACTACAAGGCATGGAAACAATCATTATGTTGACCATAATGCTCTACAACGATTGCTATTCCTAATGGGTGTTGGCATCAGCCACTACTAGGGAATACTCGCCTGATGAGAAAGGGGCCTAAGAGGCGTGCGAACCGGCTGGTGGGTCCATACTCGCACATGTGGACAGTTGTAGAAAAGTAAAACACATCCAATTGCTTGCTTAGGATAGTCGTCGTACGAAAATAGACTGATATGATATGTGCTTCCATTTAATCCCGATAGATGGTCACTTACTGAATATTTTTTCAAAATACTAAAGCCATGTGCTACTCTTATTTTCCACGTAAAGGCAAGACTCACCTGTACGGCTGAAAGTGACATTCGAATCTAGGAGGTTATGGCACATGCTTAGGGCCATCTTGCAATTTTATTTTAGTAGATTATAAGTTAATATAGGTTAGTTTGCATGGCATGCTCTCCATTTTAAGTCGAGTTTAACATTTATTCATATCCCAAATATAGTACATTCTATGTAGAACTTGATATCATCAAATAATAGATAATATATATCTATTATGTCGTCCATGCAAATATTATTTCTTTTTGTAGGAACCGGTTTATTGTTCTAGATTTTTATAACACTTGGTAACCATTTCAAGCTTCACATTTTTTAGAACTTTTAATTTAAAATATACCAATATTAAGTAAATACAATTTTTCAAAATTAATTAAATATCCAATAAATATTTTTCAACTATTTTTCTTCTAAATGGTTGTGAGAAAAACTACATTTATATTGGTAAAAGTCTAAACTAATTTTTTTTTATTATTTCCAAATTTCTACTAAATTAGTGAATGATTTCTAAAAATGAGTAACAAGAAATCAAAATAGTTGTAAAAATGCTATGGTTTCACAAAAGTAAAGTAAAGTAAAAAAAAAAAAAAAAAAAAAAAAAAACAACGTCCTACTTTTTATTTTCTATCCATTCATTAAGAATTCATCTTACAACTTATTATTTTCCATTTATATTCTCTTTTTAATATGAATTAAACTTTCCTTTAAGTTGGACTATCTATTTAGAGGAACACAATAGGTAAGAGCTCCAGGAACCTGAAGTACGAATATGGCAAACACAATAGGTAAGAGCTCCAAGAATCTGAAGTACGAATATGGCAAGATGTCATGCCCTTTTGTAAAAAACGTAAGGCATAAATACCACAAAAACACACTTTATTTTTTATTTTTTATTTTTTCCTTTTTCCTCCCTTTTTATTTGTTCTCACATTTAACTTATTTTTTTTAATTGAAAATGAAGAAAAGAGAAAGAAGGAGAAGTGTATCAAATACTCTTTGACTGATATAAAGAAAGCAGGAGAATAACTTATTCTCATATTCTCATGTCTCATCTTTGAAACGATGTACATTTATAACCCATCATTTTGTATCAGACACTTGACTTTGAATAAATTTTGAGAGTGAAACTTAGGTTAAACTATTTTTTAAGTATAAAAATATCTAAACTTATTTATTTTTAATTTCTTTTTCATATAAAATTGATAAATTTTAAAATATATATAAATTTTCAATTATTGTGTAGTGTTATATCATGTCCTACATTTTTTTTAAAATGAAATATATATATTTTTTACCCTCCCGTATGGTATCATATTTATGTCTTGTATTCCTATCTAATTTTTATTTTTGTAAATTTTAGATATTAAGAAGAAGTTTAAGTAAATTAGAGGATAAAATTGACACTTATCTATTTTGGTACTTAGAGCTTTGATTCTTCTTGGCATGAAGCTTGAAGCTTAAAATTACTTAGGCATATTTAATATATCATAGTACAATATTCGAGAGAAAATAATATTTGTTTTTATCTTTGAAAAATAAGAGAGAAATAAAATTAAAACATGGTACAAATAAATTATTCTTTAACTCTTTATTTTGTTCGGGTAAATGTATAAAAAGCAAATTTTATATATTTTTCCATATAATGAGCTCAATTCAAATTTCTACTCACTCATTTAATTAATCTTAATTGTATCTAACTGTTAATGTGTAATTTAGTACTAAAAACTTAAAAGATATATATAAAATGTTTGTACTATTCGTAATACACTAGTATAAGTTGTTTGACTAAAACAATGCAACCATTATCTAAATTAACGAATTTGATTCGAACTTATCTCCTAATAGAGGAATGGTCAATTAGTCTTTGTTGTGAGATTCGGATATATCAATTTGAGTAGCGTTCAACCACAACTATAAATATCGAACTCCAAAGTATTCATGAGCAAAGTAAGTTTGTTGAAACTATCTAGCAAATGTGTTCCAAAATGAGTTGTGACGAAGTGTTGCTTTCAGATCTAATTCCAATTAAAGATGTCAATGAAGTAAGAGTGCAACAAGCTGGAAGGTTTGCAGTGGAAGAGTATAACAGGATTAGTGAACATCGTTTCATTTACAAGCGTGTGGTGAACGGTGTGTCTGGTCATAGCAATACAGTCTTAAGTTATATTTTTATAATTGTGATAGAAGTTATAAATGACGATGGTAATCCTTGGTCATATATTGCAAAGGTACAGGTTTCTTGGTTTCCTCGGGCCATTCTCTGTTCCTTTGAAGATGTCCTCAAGGATTTCAACAAGAATTAGACTACTCTCTCTCCTTGTACTAAGCCCTCTCTCTCTATAAATATGGGGGCGTTACTCTCTTAACTATGAAAATGGCATAGACCACAATAAAATAATCACATAGTTATCTATCTATATATATATTTATCTCTCTTTTTCTTTTCCTCATATTTTGTCAAACTCAACTCTTAATTATGAATATTAAGGTACTACCAAGCTTTCTTATCCCTAAGTGCATAGGATGATTATAAGTACAAATGTATAATTTATTAAGCATATTCTCTCGTTATATATTTTAAAAATTTATTAATGGTATATTAAAAAGAAATTTAAAATAACCCGTTTGAAAGCTTGAAAGCTACCGGTTTACTTTCTTTACCTAAGAAAGTGTATTGACCAAGAGAACGAAGATCAAAATAAACATAAGTATGCGAAAGCAAAATAAAGTCTTTAGTTTAATACACATTTTCAAAAATGGGATATGCTTTTTTTTATATTATGTCAAATCTTATTTAAGACACTTATAAAGTTAAGGACTGACTTCTTCTATCTACTTTTGTTTTCCTTTTTTTTTATTTATATAAAATTTTGGCTAAATTAATAAAAATATTTTTAAATTTTTATCTTAAAAATATCTCTAAAATTTCAAAAGTTTTAACAGATAAAATTATATAAAATATTTATATATAATTATTAATAATATATAGAAACAAAATATATAATTATCTTAATTTAAAAAATATTAATGATTTCAAAGGTAATTATAAAGACATTTTTTAATTTGAAGGCTTGTGTTATTTTAGATTTTTATTTATTTATTTATTTTTATTTTTTTTAAGTTTAGTATATTATTGAAACTTTGGGAATGACCCAAATAAATAATAGAAAATGAGATTTTTAATAAAAATAATATATATATATATATATATATATATATATATATATATATATATATATATATATATATATATATATAAACAGTCTAGACTCTCTACTCATGCAAAGATTCTAATGTTTGCATGAAGTCTAGTACAAGACTACCATAAATTAGAAAAATAGTTTTTCAGGAGTTTAAATTTGAAATTGATGTGATGGACTCACATAGTTGACTTGTATTAACATAACAGTACAACAAGTACAACACATAAAATAAAGAAGATATCAAATTGAGACATAACATTCAATATTTGAAGTCAATCATATTAAATATATCACAAAAACAAGTCATAAGTTAGTTAGTGGTACATAATTATAGGGGCATTTTAGTTATTTTATACCTAGGTTTAGCCTATTATCATAATCTAGTGGTCACCAAAATTTATAAAATAACCTTATCATGTTATATTGATTCTCCGCCACCAAAATTTGATAAATAACCTTATCTTGTCATATTGATTCTTCGCCTAAAATTTCATGAACAACCGAACTTATTTAGTATATTTTTGGCTCAAACACTCCATTGAAGTCAATGTTCATGTGTACACTACAAACTTACTCAATCTTAATTCCAAGATTCTCAACTTTTTTTTTTTCAATTAATTCAATTAAGAAATCATTAATTACAAATAATTAAGAATCTCTATTTTTCAATTTATGGATTCACAAGTTTCACACTTCTTTGAGTACCAAAAACTCATAAGAAATCCTTAAAAAATTTTAATTGATTGAAAATTTTCAATATTATTATTTGAATAAAGTTTTAGAGTAAAAAAAGATAATTTATTACATTTTATTATCATAAATAAAGGTATATTCTAATCGACCCATATAATTTGAAACAAATACATAGATCCAAAATCAAAATCTTTTTCACCCACATTAAATAAATATATAATAACAAGACATACATATATAAATAACCTCGGTCTAAATTGTTATTTGGATTTACAATTTTCGTTTATGTATGTATGTAAACTAGACGTATGGTTTTACTAGTTTGCTGACATGCATTGGTCTCCAAATCAAATTCTCTAAACTTTGCTATAGGTTCAATAATTGGCCTCTTTGCCCATACATCCTTAAAGTCTCATTTTAACAATTGTCCTATAACCATAATCGAAGGACACATTTTTTTTTTATCCCGACACTTTAATTTCATATTAACAGACTTCATAGTGACAAAATTTTCTTTCGACACTACCACTTTTAATATCTATAACATACTACAAGATATTGTCATCTATCAAGCTTCCTTAGTTATTTTCCTTTGAAACTACTTACTCATCAGTATACGGTGGTACATTCTTTTCCATCTCTATGTTCATAACACTGTGTAATTTATCTATGTTCGAGACGTTTAACTGAAACATATGACATTCCTTAGCAAAATCATTTTCATGCATACACTAACATTTGTTGACACTAATAATAGAAAAAGTAGTAATTTGAATTTAGTTATTGAGGAGGAGGAGGAGGTGAAAGCAATTTCATCCACAAAAATCCCAACCAATTACGGGAAGCAATGAAATCCCGTCCTATAAAATGACCTCCCTTTCAATCATTCAAATCACTCCTCCTCTCAATCTCACTTCAATTTTTTGTTGTCAACAACAACTGGTATCAGAGCGATCTTGTAGCAGCAAGAATGGCATCAGAAAAACAAGTTGAGAGCTATGTTCAGCCCGCCATCCCGAGGTTCGATGGTCACTATGATCATTGGGCAATGTTGATGGAAAATTTTCTCAGATCAAAGGAGTTTTTTTTGATATGGTGGAGACGGGTTATGAAGAGCCAAATGAAGGCGAGGTACTCTCAACTGGTCAACAACAACTGTTGGCAGCATCGAAGTTGAAGGACCTGAAGGTCAAGAACTATTTATTTCAGTCCATTGATAGGACTATCTTGGGAACAATGCTTCAGAAGAAGACATCCACGGAAATTTGGGATTCTATGAGGAGAGGAAGTATCAAGGCTCAACGAGAGTAAAGCATGCTCAACTTCAAGCAGTTAGAAGAGACTTTGAAATTCTCCAAATGCAAAAGAGAGAAACGGTGAATGATTATATTAGCAAGGTTATGAGTACTGCAAGTAAAATGAGGATGCATGGTGGTTCAATCACGGATGTTGCAGTCGTAGAAAAGATTTTGCGATCACTAACTCCAAAGTTCGATTACATTGTATATCGAAGAAGCAAACATTGTCGAAGAGATGCAAATAGATGAACTCCAAAGCTCCCTGTTAGTACATGAGTAGAGGCTCAATCGTACAAGTGCAATAGAGGAGATGACACCCTTAAAGATATCCACACCAAGTAAAACTTCAAGCTCTAGAGGTAGAGGGCAAAGAAGAGGCAGAGGTCGTGGGAGAGGCAGTCGAGAAAGAAGTGGAGATGTTGGCAGGTCAGCAGATCTAGTCAGAAACGATTATGACAACAAAGGCAAGAGACACTTTGACAAGTCTAGGTGGAATGCTACAAATGTGGACGCCTTGGACATTACAAAAATGAATGCTATACCAGGCTCCAAAAGAAGAAAAGAGATCATTCCAATTTTGTGGAGAGAAGAGAAGAAGAAACATTGTTAATGTCATTCCATGCTATGAAGGTTGCAGATCAAGGTGTATGGGTCGTAGACTTTGGATGCAGCAACCATATGACAAGTTGTAAGGAATTCTTCTCAACTCTGGATGAAAATTTTCATACTACGGTTTCTCTTGGCAACAATTCAACTATCCAAGTGATGGGGAAAGGAACCGGAGATATCAAGACTAGAAATGACTTTGTAGAGTCTATTTCTAATGTATTCTACATTCCTGATCTGAAGGCCAACCTACTTAGTATCGGTCAGTTACAAGAAAAGGGGTATGTGATCACATTCCAAAATGATGAATGTGAAATTTATGACTCCAAAAGAGGATCGATTGCTAAGATGAAGATGACCACCAATCGTCTATATCCATTGACGTTAAATATCGTCACCAAAAGTTTGATGGTGAAGAAAGAAGATACCACCTGGCTTTGGCATTTTAGGATTGGTCATTTCAAAGGATTAAAGACGTTGTCTTCAAAGAAGATGGTGACTGGGTTGCCAGATCTTACTCCTCCAACAGAAATTTGCGAGAGCTGTGTAGTAACAAAACATGAAATAAATTCTTTTCCATCCGGAAAATCAAGAAGAGCTCAAGCAATTTTGGAGTTGATTCATTTAGACATATGTGGTCTCATCTCTCTAGCATCAAATGGTAACAAGAAATATTTCATGAGCTTCATCAATAATTTTAGTCGAAAAACATGGACTTATTTCTTGAACGCCAAATCAGAAGCCTTTGATAGCTTTAAAAAAAAAATTGTGCTACTATGAAGACGAAAACTGGAAGAAGAGTCTAGGCTTTAAGAACTGACAGAGGTGGAGAGTTTTGCTCAAACGAGTTTATTAAATTTCGTGAAGAGAAGGGCATAAGGAGGCAGCTAACAACAGCATATACACCACAACAAAATGGTGTGGCCGAAAGGAAAAATAGGACCATTCTCAACATGGTTCGAAGTTTACTGAATAAAAGAGAAGCCCCGAAGGAATTCTGGCCAGAAGCTGTCATGTGGAACGTTCACATTCTCAACTGGAGCCCTACTTTTTATGTTAGAGATATGACTCCACAAGAAGCATGGAGCGGAAGAAAACCTGCAGTAGACCACTTTAGAATCTTTGGGTGCATAGCGTATGTACACATTTCTGATGAGAAAAGGAAGAAACTTAAGGACAAGAGTTTGAAGTGTGTGTTCCTTGGAGTAAGCGAGACCTCTAAAGCGTACAAGCTCTATGATCCTTTGACAAAGAAGGTGGTGGTAAGTCGTGTAGTCTTTGACGAAAAGAAGATTTGGACATGGGAAGAAAAGATCACTGTGAATCAGCAGATTCCTGTAGATCTTGAATAAGACCAAACTGAAGCCCCTATTCAGCCTCACTATGAGCATGGAGAGAGCTCATCACAAGCTCAATAAGAAGAACCAGTACAAGAAGATCATGATCATAATCAAAGAAATCCAAGAACAAGAAAGAGACCAAATTGGATGGTTGATTATGAGATGGACTATGAATCAAGTGATAGTTGTTATTTGCATTCTTTATGGATAGTGATCCAATTGTCTATGAAGAAGCGGTAAAGGAGAAGAAATGGAAGGAAGCTATGGATAGTGAAATCAAATCCATAGAGAAGAACAAGACTTGGGAGCTCACTGATCTTCCTAGAGGACAGAAAACAATCGGAGTAAAAAGGGTTTTCAAAACCAAGTTGAATGAAAACGGTGAGGTGGATAAGTACAAGGCGCGACTCGTTGCAAAAAGGATACAAGCAGAATTATGGAATTGATTATAAGGAGGTATTTGCACCAGTGGCACGTCAAGATACTATCAGGCTCATAATTTCTATTGCAGCACAGAAATCTTGGTCTATTTATCAACTTGATGTGAAATCGGCCTTCTTACATGGAGAGTTTCAAGAAGAGGTATATGTGGAGCAACCAGAAGGTTTTGTTCAAAAAGGCAAAGAGGAAAAAGTATACAAGTTGAAGAAAGCTTTGTACAGTTTGAAGCAAGCTCCAAGGGCATGGTACAATCGCATTGATTCTCATTTTGAAAAGATGGAATTCACTAAATGGCCGTATGAACATACGTTGTATGTGAAAACTGAAAAGGGAGGTAACATTATCATTATTTGCTTATATGTTGATGATTTAATATTTACTGGCAATAATGAAGAAATGTTTGAATTTTTTAAGAAGAGCATGATGAAGGAATTTGAAATGACAGATCTTGGTTTGATGAGATATTTTCTTGGAGTAGAAGTTACTCAAACTCTCGCAGGTAACTTTATCTGTCAGAAGAAATATGCTCAAGAATTACTTGAAAGATTTAAATTAGATGAGCGCACATTTGGAACTCCATCAGAATTGGGTTTGAAGTTGCACAAGGATATTGAAGGGCGAGAAGTTGATAATAGGTACTTCAAACAAATTGTGGGAAGTTTGATGTACCTAACTTCAACAAGACCAGACATCATGTATGCGGTTAGTATGATAAGTCGTTACATGGATCATCCAACGGAAAAACATCTCAATGCAGTAAGAAGGATACTTCGTTATGTGAGAGGAACTTTTGATTTGGGGGTATTCTACAAGAAAGGAGATGGTCCGAAGATGGTTGGCTATACAGATAGCGACTATGCAGGTGATATAAATGATTGTAAAAGTACTTCAGGAAGTATTTTCATGATGAGCTCAGGAGCTATTTGCTGGTCTTCAAAGAAGCAACCTATTGTAACACTCTCAACTACAGAAGCAAAATTTGTGGCAGCAGTAGCATGCTCGTGCCAAGCAATTTGGTTAAGAAAAATGCTTGAAATTCTTAATCAGAAGCAACCAGGTACGACGGTTATATATTGTGATAATTTGTCAACTATTAAGTTGTCTAAAAATCATGTGTTGCATGGAAGGAGTAAGCACATCGATGTTCGATTTCATTTCTTGCGTGATTTGTGTAAAGAAGGCATTATTGAACTAAACTTTTGCCGAAGTGATGAACAAATCGCAGACCTATTCACAAAGCCCTTGAAACAACCATTGTTCGAGAAGCTTAGAAGAAAGATGGGGATGTGCAGAATCCAAGATGTATATCAAGAAGATGAAGTGAAGTCCTAAACTAATTTCTACCGAGTGAAAGCAATTTCATCCACAAAAATCCCAACCAACTCCAGGAAGCAATGAAATCCCGTCCTATAAAATGACATCCCTTTCAATCATTCAAATCACTCCTCCTTTCAATCTCACTTCAATTTTTTGTTGTCACCAACAACATTTAGTAGCTTACTAAAGCTATATCTCCTTACCATCTTAACTTTGCTAGACTAAACACCACAAATACATCGATTAAAATTCATATTCCATGCAAGGTAAATCATATCATATTCTATATTACAATAAACATATAACTAAGTCAACAATAATGCAGTTGGCTATAATACATTCAATGATGAGTTATATCAATAACAACATACCTAATCAACAACATTTCACTTTCTATCTTACGCATGACATATCTGGTGGTATTGGGGCATGGAAAATTGGACTGTGGAACATGCCAAGCCTACGTCGTAGGCTAGTCTACAAGATCTATAATTTAGAGCTTTGATACCATCTGTAATACCCCGTAAATTTTCTAATTTAATCTAAGGTCACTATACTTCTCACCGTACATTTAATGTGAAATTACTTTAAATGGGCTTTTATTATAAATACAACATTAATTCAATTCTCATTTATTACCTCCGAAATAAATAAATAAAAGGGAAAGAAGAAGGAAAACAATGTTGAATTAAATACCTTATACTAACCTATAGTTTATTAATGCAATTACAATTCAACTTGTACTAGGTATACTAGTAATGTAAATGCAATTCAACATATACTAACCTATATTATTAATATAAGTGCAATTGTAATAGCCTATATATATATATATATATATATAAACAAATAAAAAAATTATAAAAAAAATATACGTCAAAATAATAGTTATAATAATAATTCATAAATAAATAACTAAAAAAAATTACTTAATAAAATAAAATAAAACTTACCCACTTCTCTCCACTAACCTCTCATCCCAATCCTATCCTCTCTCATCAACCCACGGCACAATATCATAAATAACTAAAAAAATGATTACTTAAAAATAAAATAAAATAAAACTTACCCACTTCTCTTCACTAACCTCTCATCCTAATCTCATCCTCTCTCATCCTCTCTCATCAACCCACGACACAATATCACAATTAGTAAAAAATAAATAAACAGAAAAATGTAAGATTGGAGAAAAAAGTAAAATGGCTTTCAACATTGTAGATTTAGAGATTTATCTGTTATTACTATAAAATCTCATCTCAATTTCCTTTTCATTTATAGTTATAGATATAAGAAATTAATTTAGGATCATATCTTCTTTCCTCTATCCAATATTTTACCACATAATAATCAAATCTCATTTTCACTTATCCAATTAATTAGATTTTTGTTGGCAATTCTATAAATGTGTAGGATTAGGCAAATAGTTTATTAGAATTAGCTAATAATATCTGTTTAGAAAATAAATATAGGAGGAATGTCGGTTGACAGAATGAAAATCTATTTATACGTGAGGATCGAAGATTGAGGAAAGATTTGGTGAACATAATTTAAAAATAACATCTCAACTCTGAGAGGACAAGAAACTCAATTGAATTTCGTCTAGTAACAATATATTCCCGACCATAGTAATAATAGAAAATAAGATAGTTAGTGAAAATAGCATTTTATATATATAACATTTCAAGACTTTTAACAATGGACTAAGGTAGATTAGAGATAATGTTATAGAATTCAAACTTGAAACTGATGTCATGGGCTTACATAGGTTGACTCGGATTTTAAAGGACGGAATCAAACTTTCATTAAAGATATATTCATGGCAACAACTTAAGCTAACCAGGTAAGTGGTCTTACTGTCGGCATGGTTATATTTGATGTTGACACGTGCCTGTGGTTCTGCACGTGTCATATATACTGATATGAGTGAATTATCTGTGAATCGGTATGCGTATATTATGTTTATCTTATGTTATAATATGTGGATTGTATGATAATAATTATGGTACGATGTGTTCAAGGATATGTTTGAGATAGGATACGAGAAGGATGCACAAAACAAAATGTAACGATAAGACTAAGATACGTTCATGAAACGTTAAGGTTAGGTTACATACCGGAGTGCTATGGATAGGAGAGATTGATGAAAGAATATGGTTAGGATATGGGTAGAAAGGGATAGGTTTGTTATAGATTGATAGAACGATAGCGTTAGGATACGTTCCTGTGATGATATAACTAAGGTACGTTCACGTAACGATATGACTGTGATAGGTATAAGAACATTAAGACTATGATAAGTTAGGGAACGATATGACCACGAAGTGTTTACGATATGACATGTTTATGATACGATATATTGTGATGTGATATGTTATTTTTAGATTGTTTTGTGTGATTATTGAGGTAATTGTTTATGAATTGCACGTTATGAAACGACATGTTAAAATCATGGAGCGTTATGTTATGTTTTTCTAAATTGTATGTATAAAGCATGTTATGAATGATATGATATCATGATAAATGAAATGAAATGTAACCCCGTTAGGATTATGTACGATACGTAGATCGAAAAATGAGAAATGACAGGTTAAGCATGAAAGATGATAGCGAGGTTATATTCATTAATGATAAAAGTAGAAATGTTGGGGACCTCATGCATTATGTGTGCTCGTGCATTTAGGGGGATACCCCTATTCTATCACGAGGGTACGGACGCGTACATCCAATGGCATGACAACGATTGTTATGTTTTGCATAGCGCTGTCGTGACGGTTACTAGTTCTAACAGGTGTTCGGCCTAAGGAGCTCCTAGAGTATGTTCGCCCGACAAGGAAAGTGGCCCAGCGGTGTGCGAATTGACTGGTGAGCCCATACAGAATTTATATTCTTATGATAGAAGTTATAAATGACAATGACAATGGTATTCCTTGGTTATATATTGCAAAGGTGGAGAACTTCCTATCCGCCACCACCAGCTTATAAGCTATTATCTTTTGAAGAAGTCCTCAAGTTCCTTGTACCCAAGTAGTAGTTCTACTAGACTGCTTTATCTACTTAGAATAAGTCCTCTCTCTACCTATATATGTGTGGGGGCATTACTCTCTCCTATAATGATATTATGAGTATCTTTTCTCTCTCCCTTGTTTATCAATGTATCTCATAAATTTAACGAAGATAAGTTGACATTATTATAAGAAATGACTATAATTATAGCCAGCCACTACAGAGTTGAAGATAAAAATAAAAATGATTATATTTTATAGCCCTATTTATAGACAACGGGATAAAAGTAAAATCCTACCGAAAGCAAAATATCCCATCAAAACAAAGAATGCGAAAATGACTATATTTATAGCTAGAAAAAAATAAAATCCTTACAGAAGCAGACTATCATGTCAAAACAAAGAATGCGTCCTAACATCATATTAGTGGATTTCGACATAAGACCATATCAATGGTCTCAAATTCAAGAACTAAAACATAAAAATAGCAACTAAATGTTTCTAAAACATAAAAATAGCAACTAAATGTTTTTCAACATTCCCTCCCTTGAACTGATGACGCATGCTTTTGATCAAACTTCAGGATATTGACCGACACCAAGCAACATGAGTAGCTTCTCAAACACAACATGAGTCAAAAGTTTTGTCGTGATATCAGCCACTTGCTCTTTAGTATGACAATGTTGTAACATCAGAGTTCCATCGTATCTTTACTTAAATTATGGAGGAAGTGGAAATGAACATCAATGTGTTTGTTTCGACCATGCAAGACTGAATTTCTGGTTAGCTTAATAGTGGAACTATTATCACAGTACATAACTATAGCTCCAACTAGGTTATGATCGATTTTTTCTAGCATCCTTCTCAGCCATATGGTTTGGCAAGCACAAGCTGCAGTCACAATGAATTCGAATTCAGCTTCAGTAACGGAGAGTGTGACTATGGGTTGCTTCTTTGAGGAGGATGAAACAGCTCACGAAATTAGCAAAAATTGTTAGTGAAAGAGGGTTTGATTGAATGAGTGAAAGAGGGATGAATGAATGATTGATAAGATGATTGAATTTTGAAGAGCAAGAATGCTTTATATATACACAGAGAATAGAAAGAGATCTAGAAAATCTACCTAGAAATCAGAAAATAATCTGGTAACAAAACAGTAAACAAATCAAAACAAAATCTAATCAAATCAAGAGTAAATCAAATAAAAAAACAAATGACTCCTAACCATCAGAAGATTTAATCAAATACAGCAATCTAAACACGTAATCTTTAACACTCCTAGTTTAGATGCTGCAAACTTCAAGCTTTTTTCTGAAATCTTCAAACTTGCTAAGTGGCAGAGGTTTGGTAAGGACATCTGCAATTTGATCTTCAGATTTGCAATAGCAAAGAGTCACATCACCACTCTTTTGAACTTCTCGAACAAAGAATAAGTTGATGTTGAAATGCTTAGTCTTTCCATGAAAAACTAGATTATTGGAGATTGCAATAGCAGCTTGGTTATCAACTAGTATCTCAGTGCTGTGTTTTTGCTCCAAGTTTAGATACACGAGAATTTTCCTTAACCAGAGAGATTGATTTACTGCGGCTGTTGCAGCTATCAATTCTGCCTCAGCAGTGGATTGAGCTACAGCTTCTTGCTTTTTTGAGCACCAAGAGAACATGCCTGATCAAAGGCAAAAACAGTAACCAGATGTACTCTTCATGTCATCGATTGAGCCACCCCAATCACTGTCAGAGAAACCAATTAGCTTCATTTCCTTGTGCTTTAAGAATTTCACTCCATAATTCCAGGTCCCCTTGATGTATCCGATAACTCTCTTTGCAGCTTTCATGTGAGTCTCATTGGGACAATGCATAAATCTGGAGAGAATACTTACAACATTTACGATATCAGGTCTGGTTGTTGTTAAGTACATCAGGCACCCTACCAAGCTCCGGAACTCAGCTTCAATAACTTTGGCGAACCATCATGATTTAGCTTTGTTCTAAATACCCATCTTACTCCAATTATCTTTCTGTTTAGAGGTCGATCAACCAACTTCCATGTTTTATTTTTCTCGATCATCGAAAACTCCTCCTGCATTGCAGCCATCCAATGTTGGCTGTTTTTTGCATCATGGAACCCTGCAGGCTCACAAATAGCTACATTACACCTTTGATAATTATCGGATAGTAACCTTGTACCTCTTACAGGTGCATCATCAACCAAATCATCTTGTTGTTCATCTTCAGACTCTTCTTGTCGTTCATCTTCAAATTCTTCTAACATGCTACCAAAGGTTAAATTGTTTGGTGCATTAGAAATCTGATTCACCTTTGTCAGTTCTTCCCAATTCCATTGCTCATTTTCAACAAAATGAACATCTCGGCTCATAATAACCCGACTAGTGTGCTGTTGAAAAACTCTGTAAGCTTTGGATATAGTGCTATACCCAACAAATATGCCAGCTTCTACCTTTTTGTCAAGCTTATCACGCTTGACCTATGGAATGTAAGTGAAGCAAAGACACCCAAATACTTTAAGGAACTTTAAAGAAGGTTTGTAACCATACCAAGCTTCAAATGGTGTCAGGTCCTTCACAGCTTTTGTTGAAATTCGATTTTGCAAGTACACAGCAGTGTTTGCTGCTTCTCCCCAAAAACGTTTTGGAAGATCCTTCTCATGAAGCATGCATCTCGTCATCTCCATTATGAATCTATTCCTCCTTTCACTGGCGCCATTCTGTTGAGGAGTGTATGGTGCTGTCAACTGATGTTCAATTCCAGCCACTTCACAAAACCTATTAAAAGTTTCTGAAGTGTACTATTTGCCATTATCTGATCTTACAGTCTTAATCAAACATGCACCTTCATTCTCAACTCTGGCTTTGAATTTCCAAAATACACCTGCAACTTCTGACTTTTGCTTCAGTAAGAATATCCAACACATTCTTGTTAGATCATTAATAAAAGCAATGTAATAAAGATTACCATTTAATGATGGTGTTCGCTGAGGACCACAAAGATCAGTATGAACCAGTTGCAGCTTTTTCGATCCTCTCCATGCCTGTTTAGGAAAGGGTTGCCTATGTTGCTTCCCAAAATTACAAGCACGGTAAGGAAGCATGTCATCATCAATGTCAGTGAGTTCTTCTACCAGCTTCTTTGACTGCATCTGAAGATAACCTCGATGAGGAAAGTGCCCAAGTCTTTTGTGCCACGTCCCAATGGCACTAGCTCTGGATATAAAGGCCGTCGGATTAAGAGCAAAGCTTTTTCCTTCCATTTTGACATTGAACAAGTCTTTGCCACTAGCATCTTTGATCAAACACTGCTTATTCTCAAACAACACTTTATAGCCTTTATCAAGTAACTGACCAACACTTAAGAGATTTTGATCAATTTTAGGTACAAATAAAACATCTGGAATAAATTTTGTATGTCCATAACCTGTTATAGCTACTGTGCCTTTTCCTTTGACTTCCAAGTGTTCACCGTTGCCAATCCTCACTCTCTTGACTTCAGTGTCTCTTAATTCCTTAAAAAACTCCTTGTCATATGTCATATGATTTGTGCACCCACTGTCAATCAACCAGCTCTCGCTTGATTCTTTGCCTGAGAAACAAGTGGCCACAAACAATTGATCTTCTTCTTCCTCTTCTTGATCAACTACCTGTGCATCTACTTCTTTCACCTGATCTTTGGCTTTGCAGATCATAGCTTCAT